>JBCAUA010543256.1:0-16649 GCA_038406235.1 Peronia verruculata | reverse complement strand
GGGGGGGGGGTTGTCTATGGATGGGGAGAGTTGTCCTACGCCACAAGTGATTGCTTGTTTAGGTACACGATTATATTGAGCCAAATATTGTAAGAGACATTCAGATGTCTACGAGAAGAGAGGAAAGAGAGCGGGTCAGAAGACAGGAGCAAGGAGATGGAGAAGAGATATCACCTGTGGAACATCAAGGATGGCATTCCATGGGCCCCGGGACCCTGTGGGGGAAATGTCATATGTGATATCTTTACTTACACTGTGTGCTCCAAAGTGATGATTACCTCAGTGCCTAATCAATTTCTTCTTTTATTTTTCTTTTTCGTAGTGAAAAGGGGTTTTTTTTTTTGTAAAGGAGGAAGGGACTGTCCTGTGCCATAGGTGACAATGTCTTGTACCTTAGCTGTGTGCTCCATAGTGATGATGACTTTAGTTTTGTCCCCAGACACCAGGTCCATAGCTCCGCCCATGCCTTTCACCATCTTGCCCTGGGGAATAAACATAATAGTGATGAGGTTGGTTTCTGTAAGGTGATGTAGGATAATGTAGGATATAATAATAAGAACAGATGGCATGTATACTCTGCTTAAAAGATTAGACTCCAAAAAAGACAACATGTGATGAAATAAGACATGATATTACAGATGAAGCTAAGATAAGAATAAGATGACATGATTCTGACTGCACCAAAAGTCTTATTTTCTCAAATCGATATGAAACGTACTCAACAATCATCCATCACAAACATCAGTATAGCTATCAGTTCTGACTGACACTCTATCACATAATCCAAATAATTTTGAGTGTGAGCAAGTTCCCACAAATCTGCAAGCTTTGATGTATGTAAGTCCTTCATTTGTTTAAAGTCTGTAAATAAACTCAAGATTGTACATATAAGACCTGTTTTCTACTAAAACAATGTTTGAGATGCTGATCATCTCTTTCATATATTTTGACCAACTGCTTGACAAACTGGTCTTTACTACAGACATAGCAAAAATTCACAAAAACTTATGTCACAATACATTTTATTCCTTCAACAGCAAAATTTAAAAAAAAACTTACTGGGATCATCCAGTTGGCCAGATCCCCATACTGAGACACTTGCATGGCTCCCAATATAGTCAAGCTGACATGGCCTCTGATCAAGGAGAAATTTTTTTTAAAAATTTTAAAAATGAACATATTATACAAGCTGATATATATAATATTCTTCAAGAAAAGAAGAGAAGAAAAAATAAAAGACATATGGCCTATCAAAGAAAATTCACACCGGTTCTCACAGACAATAACAACAAATAATAAATACAAAAACAAAATTTCTTTAACCCCAAAAAAGAGATGAATAAATCAATACAGCAAAAGAGGTTCTTCAAGACCAGTCATACAACCAACTGATTGTTGCTCACATGCTGATCTGTGTACTTCTTTGCCCATGACAGACAACTCTTGTTCAATAATGAGCTTATAAACAAAACAATGAATGAGTGAAGTTCCCTCATCATGTGACTGGCCTCAAAATATCTCACTCACATGGCCTGCTACAAAATTTAACAAACCAAAGGAGAAGGGAGGAAAATGATATACCAATATTTTAATACCGCCTCTAGTTAAAAAAAAAAAAAAAAAATAGAAGGAAATGCAGGACGTAAAAAAAGTGGCATAGCATTGGAAGAGAAAAAAGAGCGGTTACGGTCTATTTATGTTTGTCCAAACTCATGTGGATAACCTCAGATGTGAGAACAAAAGAAATAATTTTTAAAAAAGAAAAAAAGAAAAAAAAAAAAAGAAGAAAGTAATGATAACTGACATGGAAAAAGGAAAACGAAAAGAAAGAAAAAGCAGAAACATTCAAAATGGTATGGCTTACAAAGAAAGAAAAGCAGAGAGATTAAAAAAAAAAAAAAACAAGAAAAACAAGACAACGTGACATACAACAGGAAAGGAGATGTAGAGAGAAAGAAAAAAGAACCACAGCATAATATATCTTATGACCTGGGCAAATGAGTCAGAAATCGCGCTGGGCAATGAAGACATATGACTGCTTTTTATCGTTTTTAACTACTTTCCAACTAAGATGCTAAATTGGTTTTTGTTTTCATAAAATGACAGTTTAACCCTTTTTAATCTGAAAAAAGAAACATTTCGGTATCATAGTTGGAAAATAGTAAAAAAACGGTGAAAAAACGGCTGTGACTTGAACTCACCCGGTGCGACTTCCGACTCCTTTGCCCTGGGCACAAGACATATGAACTAACATGTATGATAAAAGCAAAGGAGAAAAAGAATGGAAAGGGGGGAAAAAAGTGTTCTGTGACACAGCTGTTTAAATCAGTCTCTGAGCATTGTTTAGTTGCCCACCATCCAGGTCACAAATCAGCAGTCAACTGCCAGCCCTGGGGAATTCCCCTCCTGTTAACTTCCTGCACCACTGGCTTTCACCTCTTTTTATCCTATTAGTCTCCAGTATCCACTGCAACGAATATTATTTTGCCACCACCTTGACATTCTCCTGTTTTCCATGTGTTTAAGGTTTTGGTCATGTTTGTTTGGATATCTGCATGTAATGATTAAAACTGCATAGTAAATCAATATGAATTGATACCATTTTTTTTTTTAGTCGGTCCTTTTTGTGGACAGATCAAAACTTCTGAAATTAGTTTTAAACAAATCAGTATTCTCATCCTTCCACTGTGTAAATTTCCCCTTCAAGCCACGGTCTTGGAGGTTGAGCACTGTTCAATTTTGTACTTACACTACTGAGATTGTACATTACTTCACCTATGGGCACTCAGGTGATGCAGTCCTGCCCAATGTGGGTGGACCTGCATATATGTGTAAAATGCAGCAGTTAAATATTTGAAACCCCCTTGTGGCAGTGGTAAAGCTATGGCCATTCCCACATTGAGACAGTTAAAAAAGTAATGTTTTTACTCTATAAATATCAATTTTTTCAAAGAATTCTGTTGACCACACTGACGAATATTATCCATTTATGATCTTATGTACAGATAGAACAATGCTTATTTTTGTCATTTTGAAACAGTAATACAGCTGCACACAACATTCTATAGACAATTAAAACATAGCAGTAAAAAAGTCAAACATTTCATCTTTTTGCTGATTAGCTTGTTTTTGATGCAGAGCGATTCTGTTTTCTTCATAATCCTTTTCAAAACGCATAAACTTTCTTCACTACGCAAGTCTGCTATAGCATGAGTAGGCACTGTTTGACCCCGGTTGACTTGGCAGGAAGCTAAAGGAACCATGATGAACAGCCGTGTTGACACGACACTCATTTTATCTGCATGCTTGGCTCATATATTGAAGGATGCAGCAATTGTCATGAACTATCTAAGTAGTAATAGGCTGCAACAAACAAATAACTGACCCACGGATCATGGCGAAAGATTCATCAGATGAAAAGTAGGCGCTTCCTGGAAGGCTAGTCACTGTTTCTTTGCCAGCATTGATGAGGTCAGCATCTTCCTCTCCAGGTTTGGGGAAAGGACCCTGGGGAGGGGAAACAGCATATACAACTGACAACTTTTAAAAAGCTTTATAAATAAAGCCCTCGCATACAGGACTGGTAGATAAGCAAACTGAAGAAGAGAAGATCGCCAAAGTCAGATGAGAAGAATTTTGATGTTCAAAAACTATCTCTAAAATTCAGGTTGGTGAATTCTGAGTTAACATGATTTAATTGTACTTCAGTTCTTGTCTGCGAACACTGTAAGGCTTTTATAGCCATCAACTGCAATAGTCAATTAGAATCAACCAAAGAGAAGATCTGGTTAATAACATAAGAGAGGTGACTTTTGTATAGTAGGGTTACATACCCATTACTCCATCACCAACAATTATGTGCACAGTGACTAAACCAGTAAACAACAGCCTTTTAAGTTCCACTCGAAGTATAACAAGGCAGGTAACCCACAGTGCATAACAGACATTTAAAATTTAATTTAGCAAATATCGTTAGACTTTGATCCACAGAAAATTAAAGTTCTTTCATTCAAGTCTAAACGGACAAACAACATAAACACACCTTACTTCAATTAAGAGATAATAACAAGAATTTAAATTTCAGTCTCGAAAAAATCTTTGGTATTAACAAGAATTTAAATTTCAGTCTCGAAAAATCTTTGATCTAAAGAGTATAATGAATATTCAAGTTTCAATAGCATCTCAGCACTGACGTCTCGAAGACATACAATCTAACAAACTATTCTAGCAACAATGACAACAGAATCTATGCAGCCCCAATACAACAGACACCCAAAAAGCCATACACAGATATGTGTGTCCATGTTCACTCAATCCAATCAGCCATTTAATCAAAGCAAACAATGGTAACTATTCAACATAAACTTACCAGTCCCAGAATGCCATTTTCGCTGTGCAGGTGGACATGGACACCAGGCTTGATGTAGTTACTGGCCAACATGGGCATGCCAATACCCAGATTTACTGAACATCAACGTTAAGGAATCACAGGTGTTGATCTAAGAGAAACCAGAACTAAAAGCTTTTCATTAACATGATTTTTTTTTCTTAACTCTTTCATGTTTAAACTGACAGAAACCACAAGACGCTCAAGATTGCCGCCAAAGATTTGGAGTGACAGAAACCGACATTCGGCCCACAGCGTTCAGACCAACAGAAACTGACAGAGGAAATACCCCTTTTTTGGTGAGCTGACAATGGTTGATAAAATGACGTTCGTCATCTAATAATCGAAAGGAACTTCATTGACAAATCAAATAAGGTTTCTATGATGCCTAGGATGTGATAGCGCGTGTTTTGAGGCAGCTACACAGCATGTTGCACGATGCTTTGGTCAGCAGCACCAGACCGTTCTTTCTGGCTAGCCGATCGCCACTGCACTCTTGGTGTCTCATTCACCTGCTTTTGAACTCATTTGCTAGGGTCTACAAAAGTGACATAGCGTATAATTAGGAGTCAGGCATTGATACTGGATTAGATCTAGATTTGGATGATGGGTAAAATGTAAATAAATCCTACAGGTACAATATACATAACATCTAACGTGATCCGAGATGCAGTCTAGGCTAGGTCTAGAGCCAGATCAATGTAGTTTAGCTTTCCACAAGCTGTAGATCTAAGCCAAACGCATTGAGTAAGAGAGCATAGTCAAGCAGATATTTCTTAAATAAAAAAGAAGTTGGTCATTTCTACTATTTTTCCCTTCAAAAACTTATATTAAATACCCTCCTTTTTTGGTTTCTTTCTCTACTTTTTCTCTCCCTCACTCTCTCGATTTCTGCTTCTTTTTTATATCACACTGAGTAATAAGATAGATCACTGAAACACCAGATAAATCATTTATTAATAATTTAAACTTAACAAATGGAGCACACTGTTTGAAACAGAAATCGACTGTGGCTGTTTCCCTGCAACCACTGAACTTCAAAGGGACCAGTGGTAAGAAAAATGTAAACACAACTGGCTGCCACAGTGCCCAGCAAGTTGAACATGCACACGAAGACAGTCGCTGATCAATGCATACACGAAAGAGTTTAAATAGGAAATAAAAAATTTCTCACTGGACATGAGATAAGGCAAGTTTCAGTGATGAAATTACTCTTTCTTTGTTTAATCTAACCCTGATGTTTCATTTTCCATGTTTTTCAAAAGTTTAGACATTATTCTTTAACAAAGCAGTATTTTCTTTCATGAAAAAACATCGAACTAGCTTTGGATATGCCCGTTTCTTGAAAAGTCTCAAGAAAATTGCCAATTTTGTTGAAATCGCCTTTATTTGGGTCATAGCTACAGCTGAGGAGAGTCTTAAAAACTTCCTTCATATTTCATATCACTGTGAAAAGGTCAGATGTTCCAAAACCATTTCTATTCCTTCACTTAGTAGCTCTGTCCTAGAAGAGATATACTGACAAAACAAAACAATGAGACTGCAATTTTTATAGGAAAGTTTTCAACAATTTTTTGCATCCATAGTGTGCGACAAATTGTTGGCTTGAAAATTAAAAAAAAAAAAAAAAAGCTGTGACACTATCCTTTTGTATTTTGTTTTCAAAAATCCTTAGCTGATTGATAGTTGATCAGTGGCAGAACCTCTGTCACTATTATCTACACTTTCAAAGTGACTGGTGAGTAATAGAGGGCAACCTCAATAACACTTAACTCTCTACCAACTAGCAAATTGACTGACAAGTCATACTACACCACAATCTATTCGTCTACTTATGTAATATATTACAATGGTCTTCACCTCAGAACTTGACAACTAAGAACCAATTTGTTTTTGCCTTCCACTAACCCAGTTCTTCAGCTGTGACCATTCTGTGCTCAAACTTAACTGATAAGCAGTCTCTGACAATATAATTCAGCGATTAGGGCTTGACTGACAGGCTGAAACTGTTGAGATCAGTCAAGGGGATCAGAGGGGCAAAGGATACCATACATCCCATCCTGGAATTCCAAGGCTGCCCGTCTTACAATTCTCTCTCTCATCTGTTGGGCAGCGCTAGGCTGGGAGTCAGCGGTTTTGGGCTTGGTCAATGTGAGTCGCTGCAAGACAGCAAAACAGATCACATTTACATCAAAATCAGGAGCTCAAAGACAAAAAAATATTACACACTAAGGCCATGGTCAGTTTTTAAAGCCAAAATCCAAGTTTTGACTTCAGTCATCTTTTATCCCTAAAAACATGAGGAAAGTGTGTGCATTATTTACCCTTGGATAGTTTTTCGTGAAACATGTTCCACGATTCAAAGAAATGGAAGTACACATTTGCCATTTTGGATTTTTCACATACATCTCATGTATTCCCTTCTCGACAAATAAACAATTTGTATTCATATTCTCAACCCAAATTTTTCATAAAGTATCAGTCACAAATCCAATCAAATTTTGCAGAAATACAGATTTTGTATGACTGGTTTATTGATATTCTATAAAATAAAGTTGTTGCTATGTATTCTTTAAAATTCCATTGTATACATGGCATCACAACTGTAGCTCTTTAACTGGGCTGGCCTTGGCCCAAACCCACAAGCCGGGTCACAAGAATCAGGTTACTGTCCGGGTCACTGCACTGTGGCAGGAAATTAGACTGATTTCTATACGGTTGTCTCTTCATTAAATTACCCCTTTATGTTAAGGAATGCAAGAATGAGCTGTTTTGGATTGTGCTAGGCTAAAGTGATTATAATGCTTTGTAAAAAAAAAAAAAAAAACCTTTAGCTTCAGAATCTCTCAGGAACATAGCTTGGATCCACTCCAATTCTCTCAGCCATTCGGATCTTGCTATCTTCCTGAGAGATTGCCTTTTAGTCTATCTTTCTAACTCCAGCCCCATTATCTGCTACCTGCTTCACTATCTTTGCAGAAGGGTCGCATAGAAAGTACTTCCTTTCTGCCCCAACAGTTCCCCGATGTCCCTGCTGTCTTTGAGCCACGGCTAAACTCTGATAGCAATTATCAATGCCATTCAGATCTTTTTGGCCAGTGCAAATTTGGATTTTGACATTTGCTTTAAGTCACATATCTTTCTAGTGGCATTAAGTTGCTGCAAACACAACCATGCACTTGTCCTCTTTCTCATTATTGTCAGAATAGGCCAAAAGAAAGAAACCAAATTTACAGTCTACAGTCCTTCAACAAAAATGAAACAGAAAGGAAAGAAAAGATTTCAGTACAGAATAAAGCACAGATGCAGCATAGAAGAAAGTATCAAAATCAAAACAGCATTAACATTCAGCTCAGTAGTTTACAAGCGAAATGACCTTTGAACTGCATTAGATACAAATCAAGTCAACAGTGACACTGAAAATTACACTGAAGAAGGGAAAAGTTACCATTGGCCTACAGGAAAGAGGTCATATTTTTCATGCAAAGTTGTTTTTTTTTGGGGGGCTACGAAGTGAAGACATTTTGATTAAAAATAAACAACTGTGGAGATACCTCACTAAGCAACAATAAGGACTTTAAAATCAACTTTTGACCCTAAAATGTATTCCATACTTTTATCAGTAAGAGATCAAAGAAAAATACTGCTAGAATGCAAAATCAAAAATTTTGACCCTCAGCATCAAGTATCACTGTTGACCTTGGCGATAAGTCAGACTTAAGCCAAAATGCACCTGAAGTTTCATGGCATTCCTGACCATGCAAGCTGCCAGATAATGACATTAAAAAAAAATGTACTATCAGAATTATGAATTGAGATGCAATACGGTGAAATCAGGCGCTCGTCAAACTGAGCCAACCCGAGAAATCATGTGTTTGTCAACAGTGAATGAATTTTTAATGCAATTTTTTTTTTCTTCACTAAACTCTTCTACATCAATCTAAAAATGCATTTCAGAGTTCAATTTACTAAAATAGATCAAGTAAAAGTCCAAAAATTGTAATTCAGTGCCATGTTCTAACTAGGATTAATAAGGATTTTAAAAAAGTGATCGGCTCTTTTCTCAATAAATTCAGCAGTAGCAACAGGCCACCCCCATCGCCCTCAATTGCCAATATCTCAGCTTCTACTTAAGTTAAAGAGGTCATTTTTTTCACACACTTAAATGGGAAATGAATAATCGTTACAGTGATAGCAATAACTCCATATGCTCAAAATTTGACAAGAGCCTGATTTCATCATGTCGCGTCTCAATTATTTATGTTGAATTATAATAAGTCATCAAACAATTTGTGCTGTAAACAATTTTGTTTTCCTCAATACCTTGAACGTGCTAAAATGACTTATCCCACTATTGTACAGCAGTAACCAGATGGTAGTGCTATCCAAAGCCATACTACTTTAATACTAACAATCTATTTTAGCTCAAATGAAAAACTGAAACAAATGTCTATTCTATCAGACACATCAACTACCTCAATTCTTTTTTCATATTTGGGACCCTTGACCACTCTCTGTACATATATGTGAGGCACATGGACATCTTCCTCAGGGATGGTTCCAGTTTCCACAATTTCCTCCACTTCTGCAATTGTAATGCGTCCTGCCTTGCACATGGGTGGGTTAAAATTCCGAGCTGTTTTTCTGCAGATTAAATCATCAATAAAATATAACATGGGATCTGTTAATATTTTCCCCCCAAATTTCATATTATGATGACAAATTTACCTCTCATACTGACAAGTGTTTTCTATAGCGATTTTGTCAAAAGAAAGAAATAAAACCCGAAAGACAAGTCATTTCTCCACTACAAGACATATTCAAGATCTTTTTTTCACCGAAAGTAATCGACTCATAAACTATATCACACAAGACACTCCCATGTCTACTATAAATCTGCAACAAAACCCACATTAGGCTTATGGACCCGAAAACTGCTAAATGGATCCATATGAAATTTGACATACAATATTGTTGTATATGGATCTCTGTTTCTGTGTATATAAACCCGATAAAATGCTTACTATCTTTGATGTTACTCTAAAAATGCAGTAATAGTTGAATAATAAGCTCACGAGGGTGCTTGATCCGAATTGTACATTCGACAATGAGTCTCGTTCAAAACATGTTTTCCTTAAGTTACGGTCAGTTTAATCAACCAAAATATAAATACCAAGATGTGCACACATGCCATACACCTTAAGCTGCAGGGCTAAATTTAGATAATCTCCTACAGGGGCCATGGGTTCTCTTCTAGTTAAGATAAAGATTTGGAACATTACAGTAACAGAAACCTCTGAAATCACCAGGCTGTTTTGTGAACAAGCTATCCAATAGAGCAATTTCTCTCTATCAAAAGAATAGCTAGTTTTTTTGTGTGTTTTTTCTTTGTCACGTTAAGCTTGATGATTAAGTTGCAAAGGATCATCTTCAGAATGGTTACTTACAGGAATGTTAAACTCTTATTATAAAAAGGATAATTTAGCGCCACCACCTTTTAACTGTCGGCCAAGTATTCTCCAGTGAAGTACATGCAACTGTTATATACAGAAATTCAAGCCTACTGTGTTGACAGAGCTTTGAAAGTTGCCACTAGAATATGGACTGGCACTGATTTATACAAAAAAAAAATATATATATATATATTTTATGTTGAGTAATAACAATAATATGTGAATTGATAACAACAAAGATGATGATAAAAGTATGGGTTTTGTGCTGTGTTGTAACTGTCAATTTTTCAAATGAAATGATCTACACTCTGCACCAGTTAGTTTCCATCACATTTCCATTTTCTCATTCATCATGCCAGATTTGTATCCATAAAAATCATAATAATGAAACAGATTAATGAAACAGCTGGCCTTATGGACTTGGCAAAAGTTGATTGACCAGGCAACTACAAAAAAGTCACAGATGATCAAAAATTCTGATTTCTGACATTGTATCCTTAGGGAAGATACTTAACACACAATTTTCCTCAGTCCACCCATCTGTAAAACGGGTACCTGATGTATATCAGGGGGAGTACAGTGGCGCTGCACTGTGGCGACGCTATCTGAAATGGCCAAGACAATTTCCTCTCTTGGGGGGCCAAGGGATGGTACTTTTACTTTACTTTTTTTTTTACCATCCCTGGTACTGATATGACTGTGTTCTAGGCCAACACTTTCCCAGTTTCCTCTTCCTCTTCTTTTGCTTCTTTTTCTTCTGCTTCCAGTATAAAAAACTCACACAGTTCTTACACCATCTGCATTACCATGATATTGTCCTCATTCATCACTTTCCTTCTTGAGGTGCCTTGACACTCAATACATAACAACAATACCGATAAAATCTGACACCACCAGAAGCAACAATATAACTCCCTGCCCTTCAAAAATTCCCTAAGCAAAGTCCAAAGATGTATGAAAACTGAACATATGGTGAGTGCTTTTACTAGGTCAAGTTGTTTCCAGGAAATTCAGTTTGGGAATGAGAGTGAGAACGTGTTGTATAAGCATCTGACTGTTACCTTTTGATTCTTATTCAGTATTCTAATATTTGATCCAGTCTGAGGGTGAGGGAAGTAATGTATAGGTAACAGAGTCCAAGCAGGGTTTTATAAGAGAATTTTTTTTTTTTGTGTGTGTGTGTGTGTTCTTTTATCTTATTGTGTGTTTCGAGGGGGGGGGGGGGGGGAATGGCGTAAACAGACCTCAGCTGGTGGCAAAGGTAGGCAAAAGGCTTGCTGCACCAATCATAAACTTATGTACTATACATTAATTTTTATGAAAAAAAAAAAAAAAAGGGCTGTTCAAACAGTGTACGGTACCTTAGCAAGACAATACAGTATCAAGACACATTTATACAGGACTTCATTTACCGGAAGGTCAGGTTTCCCATTTTGTCTGCTTTCCACGCTTTGACGAGGGCAAAGTCCCCTGTGATAGCCTCTTCCATGATGTAGTTGATGCCATCAAACTGGCGCAGCTGTGGATTGCAAATAATACATGGAAATGAAAAAAAAAAAAAAAAGACAAAATTTTTATAGCTTTAACCCCAGACTAGAAGATAAGTGTTGAGGGGCCAAAGTATCAAAGCTTCCACATTATGATATTATACTCAGCATTTTCTAATCAATTTCTAGAAATAGTAGGACCATACAATAACAAGATATGCATTCCGTAATGCCTTACAATGAAAACACATTTCTTCTTGCTGTATGCTGCACAATTGCACTATTCGAGTAGAAAGTCTGTGTGATCCCAACTTATAAAAACTGGAGTTTAAAAAAAAAAAAAAAAGAAAAAAATGCCATATAGGGAAAGGATAAAGTTATCTTGTGATGAAGACAAGGTTTTGTCACACTCCACATTGTGGGTGAGTGTGTTCCTTTTTTTAAATACATGTGAAAGAAAGGACATGTATAAAAGCGGATGTAACATAACAAAATCCCACATCGAGATAACCTCCATCCAGGAGGTTGAAAGACCAAGCCCTGAACCCGCGGATGATAATCCGGGGCAGGCATTTAACAGAAGAAAATCCCACACTGTACGTGGAATAGTAATAACACACGTGCTGTGGTGCTCGAAAACAGCTTTGCCCAAGATAAAAGTGCAGATTCTGAAGGACGTCAAAGATTTAAGTTGGGGTGTCAAACCCCTCATACAACAAGGGTTAACTAACATCATCACAGAAACACTGATGTAGTAACAGATTATACAGATACACCTGCTATGGTCAAATTTATATTACAATGAACAGCTGAAGAGGGTAAGTGAAATGAGGCAGGTAAAAATCAAGATGGAGTGGTAACATGTAGGAACAGCCTGAGAATGAGGTCCTTGCAGACATGTAAGACAGATTAATAACAAGATCTGTGTGCAACACATTACCCCAGACCCACACCAACTCTAATTGGAGATAAGGAGTAAGAAAAAGATAAGAAAAATTTGCAACCACGTATTTGTACTGTCCTGGCTAGATATGTCAACTGATCAAAGACAACAGAACTACATGTGTATTTGCTGCATGTAACAACTAATTACAAGCATTACACAAAAATTTATCTCTTACATCAGCAACATGTCTATCAAGATGGGGCAGTCCTTGGGTCTGCCTTGTTCATATGCTATTTATGATACATGTACATGTATTTCTGTCTCCACGTAAGTGTGAAAGTATGATTGTTACATATCTATGTAATAAGAGCGATCAGGGGGTGTGGCACTTATCTTATGGTCCAGTAAAGTCAGAATCGGCAGGCATTTAAAATTCAAATAAAATTACAGACGTGGGCAACTGATACCCAACTGTGTTATTACAGTTATAGGCTACTCTTTATTTTGATTGAATTTACACAGTCGTTTTAGTTTATTTTTTTTTTTTACGCCAAACTATCATTCATTTTGTCCGCCATCACTTCCGCGCAGGACACATGACGCGTTCAAAACACGTTTTCTTTGAGTAATATTCATGAATTCATTTTAATGAACCAAAGAATCAGCATCGAGGTGCGCATGCTGGCCAAAAAATTTAAATCAAAGGACTATATATTTTTTAAAATCTTTAAAATCTCCTACGGAGGCCGTGGGGTACCCAGCTAGTACATGTATAGATCCTTTCCACGTTCGTGTTTACTTCTGTGTTTGGATGGGAATTTTTGGTGGGCGGACGCGGAAGCGAAACGTCATCAGTGATTTACTTCCGTGTTTGAAATGTAAACAATAGAATGGTGGGCGGACGCGGAAATGAAACGTCATAAGTCAACGATCTATATAAGTAGGTTCTCT
The DNA here is from genome assembly GCA_038406235.1 of Peronia verruculata. NCBI lineage: Eukaryota > Metazoa > Mollusca > Gastropoda > Systellommatophora > Onchidiidae > Peronia > Peronia verruculata. The sequence goes on along the minus strand of JBCAUA010543256.1, from coordinate 3,485 downwards.
GCTCCCACCTGCAGGTAGTGTAACCGGCATCGGTGGGGTGTCTCCCATGGGGTGCCATCCTCGACATTCCAGGAGAGTCATCTTTTCTCTCTCTCCTTGCTCCCATCTTCTGTCCCGTTTTCTTTCCTCTCCTCTCTTTGACGTGTCTTCTTACCGTATTTGACACAGTATAGCCGTAATCGTGCTGATGTGTCGTTAACCCCCAACACAAACAACAAACAAACAAACTCTTTATGATTTCTATGAGTTTGCATCTGGGCGTGGCAGAGCAAGATGATTGGACGGAAAGCAAGAGGGAATGCAGAAGATAGAAGACTAGAAGAACAGTGGAAAACAGATATTGCAAGAAACGTTTTGTTAGCACATTGCAAAAATCCGTTTGACAACACTTAGACATTAAACGTAACACCCATAATGATCTTTGACTATAATATAGGTCTACTATTATATTTGCATGACTTAGTTTAGTAGTCCGTTTCTAAAATCACATTTGTGACAAGCTGTGTTGCCATCTATAACAAACAGGTGGAATGCTCTCTGCCTGACAGTCTCCATAACATTGACAAAAAAAAAAATAACAAGAATCTAGCTACGAATATTGCAGATTGATTTTTCTATTATAATACATGTACTGGTAATTTGTCAGCAGTATGTGACTCCATGTAACTGGGCATGTGTTTACTGCCGTGTAAAAAGGGGGGCGGAAGCGGACGTCTGACGTCATAATTCTCTATTTGTGGTTATTTCTGTGTTTGGAGTGTGACACGCGAACTCAGAAGTATTAAAAAGGAGGTTGGGGGGCACAGTGGCTCCGTGGTTTGGCGTCTGCCCATGGAGAAAACAATTCACAACAGTGAGGTCGAGACCGACTCGCTAGGAATGCATCAGGGGATGAAAGGACACGAAGATCGAAAACCCGTATTTTTTCAATGATTCAACAGTCCCCTGGTTTCCTCTGGGTAGGGAAGCCCGACGTCTAGCCTTCTCGGATAAGGGCGAATATATTTCGGAGGTCTCGTGTGTACCTTACGCACCCTAAAGAACCTTTGGCAGTTCAAAATTGATTTTTAAAAAGTAGGCTAAGTGCCGCTGTCTGGGCAAAATTTCCAAATTCCAAGTTCAACTCACAAAAATTCTCATCAAAATCAGTCAGCTACTGAAAGCCGAGATAACCCTTCTTTCTCAGATTGAAAGGCTATAACAAAAAAAAGTAAATAATTCTAGCTCTCCACCACTAAGGGTTTGCTAAAACGATGTCTCAAAAGCAGTTGGATCTGTGCTCTCCACAGATCTGCTGTCTAGATAAGACGTCACAAGCACTCAATGCTAAAAAAGATTGATCAGATCTAGATCTAGAAATCAATATGCCTGTCTGGCACATCAAGTTTGCCACAAGTCAGCAAGCAAAGCGGATAGAATTAACTTGCGAGTCTATTATCATTCCATTGCACTGATATTGTAAGGTATTCAGTATGTAGCTTTCGAAGTTGTATTCAAGCAATGTTCCTCTTCAGCCATTGTCGTGCAATAAAAAAAAAGGGGGGGGGGGTAGAGGAAGTCTGACGTCATAGTTCTCGAAAAAATAAAGATGGGGCGAGGCGGAAGAGGAAGTATAGACGTCATAATTAATGAATCTTAACCTTATCTCTGAAACGTTTTGAAATGGATACATGTATTTGCCAATTTCTCCGCATTTAGCCCACAGAAAGAGAGAGAGGGGGAGGGAGAGGAGAGAGAGAAAAGAGAGAGGGAGTGAGACTGAGAGACAGAAGAAACAAAGAGCGTGAGACATGCAGACCGACAGAGGGTACTACGAATAGATTAAGCTTATTTGTGGTCAGTTGCACTTTGTAATCTGTGACTTGCAGTCTCTTCTCATATCGGCTAGTAGTACTAAGACAATGAACAGTAATCCATACGTCTAATTCTGAATCAGAGATTTGTGATCTAATCATAGAAAAATACTCCATTTTTTGCTTTTGGCCTTTTTGAGAGCTTAGTCTCTTAAGACAAAAATGATGCTTAGTTAGTCATGTTTAGCCGTTGTTCCAGTTTTGATGGAAGTTTTATACATAAATATGAGCCTAGAGCAGAAAGGACCAGATGCCCTTTTTTTTGTGTGTGTGTTTGTTTGTGCAAGATAAGGAGACATTGATTGAAGACGCTATAACAGGAGGAATTGTTGTTGTTGTTGTGTTGGGGTTTAACAACACATCAGCACGATTACGGCTATGTTGTGTCCAACACGGTAAGATACGTTTACACGTCAAGAAGAGAGGAAAGAAAGCGGGACAGAAGACAGGAGCAAGGAGAGAGAGAGAGAGAGAACAGAATTATGACTGTGGCACTCCTTGGGAGACACCCCACCAATGGCGGGCTTGCACCGCCTGCAGGTGGGAACAGAGAGCCTGCTTATAAACCCCGGGCCCCCACTTAGCAGGAGGAAAGAAAAACGGCTATCATAAGACAGAGTTTACCCCCACTCTCCTCACCTAAACCCCTTCTGTACATTTTGTCAGTCTTCCCAGCCAATGCGAATTGTACATCTATATACATGTATGTATAAAACTGTCTTGGCAGGACAAGGACAATAACTACAACAACAACAAGGACAGCATCATCACCATCAACAACAACAGCAACAAGCTCAAACTCAAAGTAACAGAACAAGCAAAATAACAACACCAACAACACCAACAACAGCAACAACAACAACAACAACAAACTTTAGCTTGCAGAATCAAGCCGTTGCGGAATTCTGTATGATTAGGCAACATGAAAAGGACGAAGCGACTTTCTATTTAAAATTATAGGAGAAATAGAACTCCAGCATGATCTCCTGATAACAGAGAGGATAAACAATGACGTCATAGACGACTATCAGCGTGGGATGTGGAAAGAATATTTCTTGAAGGAGCTGGAAAGGAGAAATGGAGGGGGTGGGTTTTATGTTGGGTTAACGCCACATCAGCACGATCACTGTTATATTGTGCCATATACGGTAAGACACGTTTACATGTCAAATAGAAGAGAGGAAAGAGAGCGGTGCAGAAGACAAGAGCGAGGAGAGAGAGAGAACAATAAATGTCACCCCTGAAACGTGAGGATGGCATTCCGTGGGAGAGAACCCACCGATGGCGGGCTTTCACCACCTGCAGGTGAGAGCAAATAACCTACATAATGACTTATAATGACTCCGCGCGGGAGGGGGGGGGGCAGATAAGGAGGAGGGAGACGGGGCTGAGAAAGTTTGTGTAGAGAAAACATTGACTTGTTCAGGAATTAGGATTATTTGATAAAACTGAAAACCCCTTAAAGCTAAATGATGCTGAAGTTAGAATGAGAGTTAACGGTGATCCTGAAAGTGCCATAAAAGATGTTAGAGAGAGAGAGAGGGGGGGGGGGGGCAGTGTGCCGAGGAGAGAGAGAGAGAGAGAGAGAAAGAGAGAGAGAGAGAGGGAGAGAGAGAATAAAGTCTTCGGATA
>JBCAUA010543145.1:0-31880 GCA_038406235.1 Peronia verruculata | reverse complement strand
TTTTGTTGTACTTGTATTTTGCAATGTCAAATCGCTTATCTTCAGAATGTAGAATTAATCAATAACGTGACTACCGGTATTATAAAACTAAAGGGCACATGTAAAGGACAGTTCTGTATTCTAAGATTGTGTGGCAGGAAATCATTTTGATTTCAAAAGTTAACTTTGTTAATATCTCCTTTTATGCTGTTTCCCATTATCATAATTACTTCCACTTTGGTTCTCAATGGAAAGTTAATTAAACATTCTGTTTCTTCATTAAATCATGAATGACTTACTGTCAATACACACTGTGTTGGTTGTTTGAGTTTGAATATGGAATGAGTGCAACATTCCTGTATCCAACATTCTGTCTATTACGGTATAACATAAATCTAATGAAAGAGAGAGCAACAAACCTTTAGGTTACACATACCGGATTGTTGCTCCAGCATATTTAGGGAACAACACTGTAACCCACATATTATAACCTAAACGGGCGTATTCACGATTACAAAATGTAAACCATACAACGTATACTATATTCTAATATATTATTTTCAAGTGTCAAGCAAATCCATTCACAGATTATCAATTGCATCGATCTTTTGCTTCTCCTGTAAAATTTTGTTGATGTGGGTTACAGGAGTCTTGATGATGTAATCACCGACGATGTAATGTTCAGATGAACAAAAAGAGTTTGGATAAATGTGGTCTTCATTCGCAGATTGTATGTTAGCAATACAGTTTTCTTTCTCTGTTTAACCACATTTATCCAAACTCTTTTTGTTTATCTGAACATGGCATACAGACAGCGAATGAGAGAGAGTGAGAGAGAGAAAGAGAGGCAGAAAAACTGTGATACCACTAAAGTGTGGTCATAACTTTATTCGTAGATGTTAGCAATATAGTACAACCATTGAAATGAAACAATAACATCAACAGTATCAAAAAATCTCAGGCATATGTTCCAATCACGTTGTGACACTCTCCACCTCTAAGTAGATGTGATTCCCCGCTCCCGATTAGGAGAGAGGATAACATTGGCAGGGCAAAATATTTTTACTTGTATAATAAATTTGTATGATAAATTGTATGATAAATTTTCAAATAAAAGTTGGCCTACAAACTGACAAGTGACCTTAACACCTCTGAGTTTCACATGAAACTTTAACAGCCGTTAGAATCACAGATTTTATAGTGGTCATCTTCTTATCTCATCAGTTGAATTCTGACGGTGAAGATTTCTTTGGTTTTGAAAGAATACCACTGTTTCATTTCCTCTGCTGAGCAGTCAACTTATGGTTACCGGTACCGACGAAGCTTTTACTATCGTTATCGTGGCTACACACGAGCAGTTTTCGGCGAATACGGTGCATAAAAGAGAAAAATATCGCTCTCTCATCGACGAGTATGAAAAAATTCCCAGAATAATGGACGGCATGCGCTTTATTACAATAAGGGCCAAAAACATGGTTGTTAGACTTTGATTGCCAAGGTTCTGAGCAGCCTTTGATTTGTCTTTGTTGTGCCTTTGCGGGAATCAATAAAAACAACCCCAAAAATCACGTCCACATCAGAACATTTTTGCCGGTGAGCCGTGTTCGCCGAAAACTGCTCAAATATGAACCCACCATTACACTTCTGTTTTTGCTCTCTGTACCGCTTGGAGGTTGACATGATCATTCGTACTTCAAATTCGCCCGTATTTTCGGCATCTTTTATATGAGCCAAATCCGGCTTTGTGCCGTCTAGTTCATCACAGGAAGAATCTTGTCTGGCTCAATGATCTCTATAATAGCTGTTGACTTTGAGATCTATTCATAACTCCGAGAGACTGATGACGACATCCCAAGTTGTAAATATGCAGGACTATCCTCAATTGTAGCTTTTGAAGTTTGGACTGCTGCATCAGAAACAACAACAACAAGGACAACAGGAACAGCAATAAGAAGAAGAAAAAGAAGAAGAAGAAGAACAACAACAACAACAACAAAATCTCCTTTGTGGCTGTCAGTTCACTCAATATGCTCGAGACATAAGCATGAGAAGATCATGAAGGATGAGAAAAAGAATACTTATTCTGGTCCGTTTCTCTCTCTGGTGTGAGAGCAACCGGGATACTTTTGTCGTACGCATTTATAACTCAAACAAGTTGATTTTCTTCTGTTCCTCTTTTGTTCTAATTCATTTTTTAAAAATTTATTTCTTACTTCCTGACCTTTCTTCCGACTGGCTCACCGATTACATTGGACCTAGTATGTATTACAATTCAAAAGGCCTTCTTTAAATCTCCTTTTCGTATCAACTGTTAGTGTTACCATTTATTTATTTTCTCGTAATTTAATACTAATAATAAAAATGAAAACCGCCACTTTTATTCGAGGGCATCAAGGCTGAATACATTTTTAAGTCTGTCACTCATAGCGAAGAATTTAAGTCATGATTTTTAATTTTTTTTTACCCACCCCATACTCATGTATTCGCGTTTTTTTTTTTTTTTTCAAATCCACATTTCTTTCCCGAACCGATCGGCTCCCATGGAGCTTCGCTTTATTTGGAGCCATGGCGGACTTTACAGATTGCTCATGCACGTTGGGTCTGTTTATACTACTATGACTATGGCATGGACATTAAGGAAATGCGCCAAGTGAGTCCAAGGTGCTGTCTCTTGTAATTCTGCCGATTATGATGCGTCAAAACAGTACGTTTAAAAATAGTTTTACCGATCAGAAAAAACACAGTCTGAAATACAAAATGAAGTAAACATTTGTGGGTTAACGCTTTGTAACACAATGCCGACGATAGGCCTATACATCTTGTAAATGAAACACAACTGTCTGTCTCAGGTTTATTTTTACTTTTTCCTCAGAACAGTCGACTATTTGCGCTTTGGTCACAAGAGCCAGGAAAGAGGAATAAAATCAGAAGAAAGAGATTTATTTTATAGTCTCATGCTGTATGCTGATGTAGATGGCGGATTACTGCGCCTCTTCGAAAGTTTTTTGGAGTCGGCACCACAGCTGACCTGGCAACTGTACTTGGCTATTGTGCTTAAACCTGGAGATGACGTTGTCGGGAGTGAGTATCATCCTTAACTGACACCAAAGAGCAGAAAGAAAAACGGAAAGCATCTGGCAACTGTGGGTTGAAAAACTGGGCGGGACTAGACATCGTTGTTTCCAACTCACTGTCTAGATGCCGTTGATTCGTGGCCATGTAAAGCAAGCGGCTTGAAAATAATGTCTTCTTGGAAAGAAAGAAAGAAAGAAAGAAAGAAAGAAAGAAAGCAAACAAAAACCTCGTGATACTGATAACCAATAAAATGTTTCTATGCTGCACAAAGTCATGGAATAGTCTTGTACGAAATTTAAATTGGCAAAAAATAATTTACATGTACCATAGTTTTGCTTTAAAATGTGAAGAGTTTTAATGTATAATTGCACTGTTGTCGTAGTTTTCTCACAACTTATAGGCAATGCCTTTTCAAAAACTGCTAATTGAATGAATCATTTTCTTTGAACTTTCACTCTGTTTCACTGAAAGTCATTGTAATAAAACTCATGAAATGTTTTTATTCCATTTCAGCTTTGATAAGAACTACAGCTTTATTGTCCTCTTGGAGCAGTTTGGCCATTTCTCAAGTTTGCTACCATAGGGCATTGCGGAACTCCCAAGAGGAGAAAGCTAAAATGGCGTGGCCTAGTGTTCCATGTTACTTCATCTGGAGGGCCTGCGAAATTGGAGCTCGAGTACTTTGTATAGCTATGTTTGCATCTGTGTTCAATTACTGGGTGTTTGCAATCTTAATTTTTCACTGGGTTTTTATGTCAGTTTGGCTGAGGACGACCTTTTATGATAAAGAGGACGGCAAAAAGTACGAAATTTATCTTGAGTATGTTTTGAGTATTATTTGTGGCTATGCTATGATCTTCTGTTTTTTTAATGTCAGAGAAGGACATACTCGTTTTCGTGTTCTATTATTTTATTTCATGTTTTATGTTGAAAATGTTTTCATGTTGACGTTTTGGGTGTGTTTTTCTCGAGATGTAGGTGCATGGTTTTATTTATGGGGTGCAATAGCCGTTTCAGTTTTGTTCATCCTTCATATTGTTTTTCAACTTCTGTACTATGCCTTCTTTCATCCAACGAAGAATATTAAGCTGTGTTTACCATGCAATAGATATGTTTTATGTAGTTCCATATGTGATTCTGTCCCAACAGACTCTAACAGTTTCTAATTTTTTTCATTTTAAAGTGAGGCATCATTCTTTTTGGTTGTCTCTCTGATTTTTTTTTTTTAAATTCTTTTTCACAGAGATACAAACACAAAAATATGCAGGCTGCATAATAATTTTTCCAGATCTAAACACTTTTCCTTAAAAGAAGAAGCAAAGTGGAAACAAGAGATTTTAGTGGAGATTTTAAATGTGAAGTCGACATGGAAACGACTGCACTACTTTCTAAAGCCCTAAATTTTGAGAAAAAAAGAATATGAGATTTCAAATAAATATTTGTAGAAATAAAAATTGAAGTGGAGTACAACGAAAAAGGAGAGACGAGAGAGAGAGAGAGAGGGGGGGGGGGCAAGAGAGACTGAGACAGACAGACAGACAGGCAGATAGACAGACATATGGTAGGAATGAGATGAAAAGGGTGGAGAGGAATGGACTGGAGGCACTGCGTTTTTTTTTTGGTGAATGGCCACTTGTTATTTTGTAAATGAATCAGACTGTATTCCATTTGTTTTTGCAACTGGTTTTGGTGTTCTCACTCCTCATCTCTTCCTTTGACATACAGTAAGTTTCTCATAGGAAATACTTGTGACTGAAAGGTGTGGTTCATGTGTTCATGTACTTATTGCATCCCCCTCCTTTTTTTTTTTTTTAGAAATACAGGATATTGCACAAAAATTAAAGAAAAATTCAAACAAAATAGAAAATATTGACTTGATTGTAACTTTTAATGGTAAAAAAAAAATTAATTAGTTTTGTGTTGCCATTAAAAAGAAATATAATTGAAGCTGCTAGATGAATCAGATCAATAGATAAAAAACTCTATGGAATCAATAAATTCATACTTTCTTTCTATTACTATTTATATTTTTAGACATGCTCCTTCCTGATTATATAATAGCCAGGCCATGGAGCTGAAGAGTAACTTAAAACAAAAGAAGACAAGTGAACTAAAAATACACACAGTAAACTGCCTCCACCCGTTCCTCCTCCGTATATCTCTTAAGCCCGACTTACACATAGGGTAAGATCCTCTGAGTCTGTTATCAAGAGATGTCCCTTTCCCCTCAACCCGGAGGTTTCTCCCCTTGGACTCATCCCTCATGTTTGTTCTTTGCGATTGCCACATTTACAGATAGTGCTCTGTCCGTCGACTCTGTGTTGCTTTACACACTTGTTCACTGCTAGATTCCATGCATACCTAGTACCTAGTTGTGGTGTTTCGTGAAAAGTGGTGGATGAAGTTTTAGATGACATATGTGATTGCAGCTGAAGAAAAAGAACTCGGAAAAAAAAAAAGAAATCAGAGACGGTTTATGGAAGTGTGCCTTGGCAAGAAAGATATGCTTTTCATAAATATAAAAATACGTATAAAGATTTAGTTTCCTTGAAAGGCATAATTTATTACTATTGTTTTATTTAAAATAATAGTAAAGTAATTATGAGTTGTTTTGGAAAGATAATTATTTTATGCGGCTTGCACAACATGAAACCAATATGATATGCTTTGTTGTTGTTGTTGTTGTTGAATGAACCTGCATAAGTAAAGTATGTATTTCATGCAATAAATGCATGCAAAGTCGGTGAGACAAAATAGAAGACATTGCTAATGCCGCACATGATATACATAAAAGTACCTCAAGCTACTCATTTGTAAAAAAAAAAAGAGAGAATTTCACTATAGAGGTACATCCTGGAGGCAAATAGATCCATGAGGTAGTCCACATAATAATGAGTAACACTTGAGACCATTAATTTATACCTTTTTTTATATATATATATATGTAAACGTAATGCAAAACAGTGCCGTGAGCGGTTTATAAATATATATAAACTGTTGCGATGGGTAAACATAAAGGGGTCGTTTAACTATTGCTAATTACCAGGTATATTGTTTAATCTTTCTACTACAAGTACAATGTGGAAATCTTTAACAATAAACATGAACGGATACTGCATTTTGGAGAGTAACTTCTGTATGTAGATATAAATACATGTACTTTTATTTCAGTGAAGTAAGTACCCACAAATCCCAAAGGTGATACTGAAATTGATATTAATTTATCTTTGTAAACGCCACATGATAAAGGCGAATTGTCGATCAAAATTTATAATAGCCAACGTTTCCTATTAAAATGCCCAATAAAAATCTGTGTTCGTAGTATCAGTGTGTTGTTACTGAGAGAATGATTGCGGGAGCGTCTATGAGTGAGCAGCTGTGGGCACTATAGGATTTAGTGCATGCTAGATATATATCTACCGCTTCAGTCTTCTCGTGGCTCAGCTTGCTGTTGCACGTCAGGTTCTGTCTAGATCTCTGTTTGACTTTGCTCGTATAGGTACTTTCTGGTCACGATGGAATTCCAATGTATTGAAGTACCACGGCGCTGGCTCACACTCAGCCTGACCTGGACAGCTTTAAAGGATCCGGTCTTTTTAACTGTTTTCTGTAAGTATTCCCCAGGTTGCTGATTTTTTATTTTTATTTTTTACCACAAAGTCTTTATCCGCCTCAGGCTCAAACGGTTTAACATACATGTAACTGACAAGCTCCTGGTAGCTCTTTTCTCTTAATACCCGGTTACTGTATTCTTTCGACTTCATTCCCCACAGACATTCATGTGAACGGTACGCCTCAGTAAATTTCAGAACTGATTCTTTTGACTATGTTGCCATGATAGTACAGAACAAGATACTGTACAACGCACTCAGGCAACAAAATAATTTAATTTCAAAACCAAACAATAAAAAGGGATTTGTAGATATAAGTTTTACTAATTTCCATGCGCTGATTATGAATTTGAACTTAGTTTTTTAATTTGATCACAAAATCCGTTCTTTAATTCTCAAAAATTTATCCTCGCCTGGCAACACTTCAAAGGAAATCTCATATCGCAGGGTAGGTGGCCAAAATTTCAAAGCAGCGCTTGATTTTCTGAATCGGTTGCGGGGAACGTGTGTTTGGCACCAACGGACGTGGGAACCATCCCCAACAACTTGGATTGGATCTCAGTGTCTGGAGATTGATCCCCAAGGGATTGTTCCTCCAGACGATTCGCTACATGTAAATGGGGCTTAGAGGGATGTTGGCTTTCAATTTACACTGAGATTCTAAAATATAAACGTAAATACACCCCTATGTGAAGTAGTTTCATCCAACCAGTTACATCAGGTTTTGAGCAAATCTGTAACAGGAATGGTCTGTGGGACGATGGGTGAAAAAATTGGCACCCATATGAAATTGACAAGTCTTTGTAAAATACAATCCCTTCTACCATTGGCTCATAACAAATATTACATGTGAAAAAAGGGTGGAGTTTGGGGAGGGATTAGAGAAAGACAGTGGTCAGCAAGGTGGTCAATCTGGGCCCACATGGTGTCACTCCAAAGCCAAGGTTGAGTCTCTATAGCCAGAATAAACACCCTGAGACTAAGTACTAGTGCCGAGATCCAGATTGACAAATCCGGCGAGTCGCGCTGCAGGGCATTGTAGCCCTAAGGCTGGGTCGCAGTTCTAGAGTTAAAATGAAAATTGTGTAAACTAGAAAAAACAAACAATGCCAAAAAGTAAACAAGGTGATTGATTTCTTTGCTCAAACTTTTGTGAATCAAACCATTCATAGACGCTCTAGTAAGATATTATGTGAAGTTTGATTTACTGTACAGGTTTTGTACAAGTACTAAATTCATGAAACTGCACCAATGTCTTAACAATCAAGGGTTTCTCATGTTCTGTAGTGCTCAGTGCCATAGGCCATGGTACATGCATATAGAGACAAATAACTTATGATGATTTGCTAACCTGTAAAAATCAGACAGTGCTGAGTTGCCTGCTTGAAAGTTTTTGAGTTTCTGTTACTAAGCTGACTACTTTGGACTGAGTGAAAATCAGGGATTTTTTTTTTTTTAAAAATTCCAAAAAAACAAAATAAAGTTAACATGACAAATTTATTTTCGTCCAAATATTTTGCACGTCATTTTGTATTGGAGTTGCAGATTGCTGAAGCCTTTTGTTTTTCTAGTAAAACTACAAAGTTACTTCTCTGACAAAGTCATGAACATGTTAGTCTGCCCAAATATCAATGCATCCAGTAAGATGGAGTGACTGGTGATGATTATCAAGGACACGGATTAGTCTACATGTTCAAGATTATTTTTTTTCATAAATGTATTTTAAGAATCTACAGCTTAAGTGTATCCCTAACTTATGGGTATTGATTCCTTGTGCTGTAAATTTTGGAACACTGTTTTCAAATAAAGATGACAAAAAAAAAAAAAAAGGTTGCACCCGTCAATATAATACCCTTTTAAAATCACAATGAAACATTCTGAGATCTACTGAAAAAAAGGAAATCTTCTATCAATGGACTACGTTAGTGTTTGTGTTTTTTTTCATGAAATCAAGTACTAACCCTGATAATTTGCCTGAAACAATCTAAACTGAATCTAAGAAAAAGAGAAAACCTGACCTTTTTTCTATTTATTTAAAAATCATATTATGGGTATCACTATCAGTCCCATTGCTTGATTATGAATATGTCCCATGGTATTCACATGATGCTGGCACACCTGCCAACCTGTGTGATTAGGTAAAGAGTTATTGTCATAAAGACATTCATTTTTTTAAGTGGAAACTGAATATGAATTTACAAAAACATTATGAAAAACAAGTCAAGAGAACAGATTTTGTTGTATATCAAACCAAACTTGACAAATTGAGGTGAGGTGATCTGAATAGAGAAAACAATTTTTAGAAAAGAAAAAAAAAATAATAATCATGACATGTTCATCACTCCTTTATTAACCATTTTGTTTTCTATCTCAAGACATTGTCATCTCGTGTTATGGAAATATGAATACAATTTTCTGTTCTTACTTTTTTGGCACTCAAATTTAAAAGATCCTTTAAAAAAAAAAAAAAATTACTTATTATACAGACAGTCATTACATTGGAGAGAATGTTCCATTCTGATTTCCATGAAGATGAAGAATACAACATAATAAATGTGCTCGGTGCCAGTCTTTAAATTTTCCAAAAATTGAGAGCCACAACCAACAGCTGGGTCAAGGATTAAAAAAAAAGAACACCAGAAGAATTTGGTTTTCAATGGTATAATGTTTATATGATGAAATAAGTACAACAAAATCAAGAGGTACAACGCAATGACACAATGTAGTTGTTTGTAATAGCAGGCATACATGAGTGCTCTTGAGATAAGTTACAACAGACTTTTTACAGTTATAGAATATTATACAAAATATTTATAAGCATCAACCTATTTCACTCATTTCCTGCTTTTCAACCGTAGGTCTGTTCAGCAGTATGAGTTTACCAGGATGTTTATTCAAAGATTGTCAACAAAACTGGTTCTGACACAGATGTCATGTCCACTTAAGGAGACACTTATGCAAGACATTCATGATTAATCAGCCAAGTCTGCAATTACCAAGAAATCTGATAAAATAAAGTTCAGCATAACAATGGCAGTAGCAAATCTACTTGTGAAATTGGCACATTGAACATTTCCTGCCAATACAGATGCTCTTAGTTAGACTGCTCTTAGTTAGACAGCCATTTAAACATGGGAAAAAAAAAAAAAAAAGAGAAGAGAGAGAGAGAAATAAGAGGTACCAAAAAGGGATCAAATGAAAAGAAAAGAAAATAACATCCATTTTTTGCTGGCTTGATCACAAATGTGCAAAGAAATGCTGCGATTTATTAGTTCAATGGTACAGTTACTTCCTACACAGCAATGCGCCAGAAAACCTTACAGATAAATGGTAAGATCAAGGGCAAGAACCTGACAAGACTGGATAAAAAAAAAAATAATAATAAAAACATCTATCTATGAATGCTAGCTCAAGGATTCGACCAAGTAGTAAATCACATTCATTGTACTGAACGATTAAACAGAACTGGACAGCCATGATGGGGTTGAAATTTCAAAGATATAAAAACTTTCCAATCATACTGTACAGTAATAAACCATGCAACAATCTATCTCCTGCTACCCATCTCAGGTAAAAAATAGCCTACCAGCATTTTAAGCTCTTTTTATCTCTGCAACCATTTTCACCAGCTAGAAGCTTGTATCATATCATTACTTCATAGCACATACACTACATTAAATGCTCTGTGTTGTGACAAGTTGATTTGAAAATATCTGCTGCAATATCCCAAATTATAAACAAACAAACATGTATGTCACTCATACCTAAAGCTGTAATATAAAAGGTTGAACAAGGATATCATTGAAACAACCAAAAAAAAAAAATAATAATAATAATTAATAAAAGGACAATAATTTAAAGAAAAAACAACTATAACATGGATGCATCATAATGATCTACCAAGACAGTTTTCAGCTCATTAGTCACTATACCACACTTTATTTGAACGATTCCAAACCAAACAGAAATCATTTCTCACCTCCTCTGAGATAGCTAAGATTGAACAAATTACTTATCCTTTATTCTTTCCTTCATGTGATGAAATTTTTTTAACTCATGCAAATACAAAATTTATTTGAAAAACTTATCACCTATACTTTTAATACTAAGAAAGAACTCCCATTCACACCAATTCCACATAAAAAAGGCCTTAGCCACAATGAAGTTCAATCTATCACAGCACAACTATGCGCACCTTGCAATTTTACTAAGCATCACCCAAGATGAGAATATGACAATTCTTCTCCTTCTGTCAATAAAACTTCACATAATTAATGAATGCAAATTACTGAACTCGAGCCAATTTTAATTTTTGTTCTATCTTTTCAGTGTTCAATTCTCCAAAACAAGGATCCAACGATAGCAAAGTCAATTATCTATCTCACACCCTGCACATCATCAAGAAGATGCAAACTGCAACATGTAATCACTCAAACCTCAGCCATGCATCTTATGCTTGTGCCTCAGTCTGCCTTTGTTCTAAAGGGTTAGTCTTACAACAAATTGAAGTTAGTAGTGTTATATACCATTGAATAATAAAGAAAATATACACCAGGTGCTTGGCATTCTTGCCAGTTCAACAAAACTGCTTCATTCTACAAAACAGTACTCATTCTTCACAGGTGTGAAACCATCCACTCTGAATCACGTTTGTCATCTCAATCAAATGCGAAACAGTCATGAAAGCTCTGGCTTTAAAACAAATGTAGGACCAAATGATTTGTTTCATGCTTTCAGACGATGACTTGATCACAATGATGAGGAAAATAACAATTTGGTTCAGATGATATAGACTCAAATTGAAAATAATCTCACACCTGAGCATTTCACTGCGTTGTGCATTGTAACCACTAGGCACCACTGTCCCAATGCTACAAAACTGCATCTGTGCAACTGGCTCACCAACTGGTTACAAACCTTCTGCACTGCTGTCATTAAATTATTGAGTTGATAATACACACTTCACAAATAATTTTTGTAAATGGAAAACGTATGCAGACCTGAGACAAAGAAGGGCATTTAAGTTCTTTTGGATAAATAAATTTTCCAGTTCTTCCTGCTAAACAATAACAACAAAGCATTATCAAAAAAAAAAAAAAAAAAGAACCGTCCATTCATTCATGCAACAATGGTCCCTTGTGTTTCACTGCAACATTTATGAAAAACACTCGCAGGAGATATAGTATACCGAATGATCATTCAATGTTCCATCTGGTAATTTCTATTTATTTTTTTTTTTTACACAATAATTTTAAAAAAAAAAACAATAAGTGGTCTCGTCACTACTAGGTGGATGCCTGTGAAATTGTCTTCTCACATTGTAAACTGTAAAGTATGGTATTTCGTGTACACAAAAAAAAAAAAAATTCTAAAAACATCATTCAATTTACACAATACCATCTGAATGGCCTTTCCAGTCTACCTCCATGCACGTATGTGCTCTTCAATCAAGCAGTACTCACAAATGGCAACAAAAATTATGGTCCACTGTGACACCTCTTATGAAGGACAAACAAAAGTTCATCTTTTATATGCTAACGCATGGATTCAAAATGCATATAACCTTCATAGCAAACAATATGTTCCAATCCACTTGTACCTTAAATTTGCACCACATCAATTAGTTTTGATTCATGCTACAAATACCACATTTAACGGGGCAATGAAAACAGCTTAACAGTTAAAAAAGATGTGGACAACTTTAAATTCTCGTTGATCCAAGCATTAAAAAATGATTTCTAATCAACGTTAACTAAAGCTATAACAAAAGCTATAACACTCATAGAAGTGTGAACTTGATGCTGTAATGTGTTGCTCACCATAAAATACTTTCCACATTAATACATGTATATGAAATCATTCATTTATCAAAGTGCACAAAATGATATTCTTGCTAAAACTAATATCCATATTTTCATGACATTGCTCCCTCTTTCTTTTTAGCCCCATACTGTTTTAGAATTTTTATGGAATTTCTTCCCACAGTAAAAAAAAAAAAAACTAAAACAAGAACCAACTGTATCCTTCCTCTAATTGCTGGAATGCCATAGGCAATGGGCAATGTTATGAAAAATATCTTTCATTCTCATGTGCTCTTCTCCTGACACTGAACCATACCATAAACATCAATAAATGTGCAAACACATTTTTCTGGTCTGTAATCCAGGGAAATTAAATTTATTTATGAGGATGATTAGGACTGAAGATTAGCTGTCAACTGACTCTGACAGTTGTATGCTATTAACAATGAAAATGCACTGGCCTATTGCAGAAAAACTTTTTTATGTGGTTTAACCTGACAAAATGTGGGCAATTAACAATTAAAAATAATTATTATAATCACAAAAATGACAGTGAAAATAATAACTAAAAAAAAAAATAAAAAAAAATTCTAGCCCTCTAAATTTCTAAATCACGTGACCACTGGGACACAGCAATAACAATAATGTTTGCATGTAATTCAACTCAAAATTTCAAGGTTTCTCTCTTCTTCAAATGGAAAGTTGATATTTTTTGTACATTTAAATTTCTATTAGAGAAACATTTCTATGCTCCCTTGAGTATAAATGGGGTAACTTTACATAGAACAAATTAAACCAATAGATCTCCTCCTGCCCCATTTCAATTTTGATATCATAAAGATGACTTCAAAAAATTCTTTTCTTCTGCTTGTCAACCAAAGGAAACGAAGCATAAAAAGCTTGGCTGATTTCATGAGGCAACTCCTCTTTCTCTCTCTCTAGAAAGGCACAATAAATCTAAATGAAAATTCTCTTACATTGGTTGGCTTAAAAAAAGGTGACTGAAACTTAGTTTATAAATTATAATTGCAGGCAAATTATGTACATAATACCTTATTATTCATATTATTTCCTGGGACATGTAACAAATAGTCTATAAAATGACCCAAATACAAACAAGTAGATGAACAAACCAACACACCGATGTTAGCACAGTTATGCTTTTTCACTGTCGCACCAACAACCTGCATTAATATTGACATAAGGACATGCTTTCAATTATGACAAATAAAAAATATGAGCACCTCTCTTACCTTCCAGCATACACATTTTTATCACTGATATCAGTATTCACACATACAGGTATGCTACAAACATATATACAATGGATATATATAAATATACACATACATAATACGCTGAGTCTGCAGGCCATAGCTGTGATACATCACATCAAAATCAATCTGATCTCAACAGAGCTGAACCTGAATTACAAGCATGGGCAAAACTGCTCAAAGATGAGAGAAAATTGAAAGGAAAGAAAACACACCTGAGATTTTAAATACTTCAAATTTTTAAGTATAATATCTATGCCTGTTATGTCATAAATGCCACAGATCCTTTAAAATGAAGGTCAGTTGATCTTTTACTTAGTGATGCAATACAAGTGTTAACATGATGTAACAGCCACCTTCTGCATACACCAATTCTATGGTTTCAAAAAAACAAACATCCCTATACAACTCAATTTTAAACCGCAATCTCTCTCGGAGCTTAAAGTTGGTAGGTTGGTTGAGGTATTGTCTTTTTCTTTTCCAAATCGCTGATTGTATAAGTACCTATGTACTACTCTGTTTGATGAGAAAAGGTTCATGTACTCTGCACATATTACAACCTGAAATCATGGTTTCACAGTCTAACAGAGGGTGGGATTTCTTCAGGTCAGATTTCGTCTCATTTATTTACAAGATGCAAGAATGAACATGCCTGTGAGGAAACTAATAGCAAATTACATATAAAACACAAATCCAAACCAAAAATGAGTACTCTTAAGATGGGACACAACAACACAATTTACAACTTATGTTTATGATAAATCAAAAGTATGTGAATCTTCAAGCCAAGAGTATCCCCAGGCGTTTGAAGGGTTCCAAATTGAATGGAGGGAGAGTCTGTTGTCAGATTCTGCAGTGCTGGTAACAGCATATGTTCCCCAGTTATTGTGCAAGCAAGCCACAACTGTCTTACACAAAGCAAAAGATGACCAAAACTATTGACCAAAAGTAAAAGAGAACTACTCTGATAGTACAGCCATGAAAAGTGGGAGAAG
The DNA here is from genome assembly GCA_038406235.1 of Peronia verruculata. Taxonomy (NCBI): domain Eukaryota; kingdom Metazoa; phylum Mollusca; class Gastropoda; order Systellommatophora; family Onchidiidae; genus Peronia; species Peronia verruculata. The sequence continues at coordinate 17,145 of JBCAUA010543145.1, read as the reverse complement.
GCTCATAACTTTATGCTGTGGTTTTCAGAGCCTTTCTCTACTTTTTTTTTTGCTTGTGCTTCCATATCCATGGAATTCTTAATGAAAATGAATAACTCAAAATGATAATTACAAGATCTGATAAATTTCAGTCATACAAAAGATTAATCACTCACACTGGCAACTATGTTATTTATTTAGATCCAGCTGGTTATTTCATATGAACCCAATCAGAAATCTTGCAAATACAAAGGGATTGTCAAATAGGGACTAAAACATCACTATTCATAAATTTGTTAAAATAAAGTGTTTGTTACTTTAAATCATTAGATAATATGGTCAACATATCTGCCTTGGATATGTTTTTATTTTTGTTTACTCTGGGGACCTTGTAGACGGTTTTTCAAAAGCAAGTAATGAAATAGGCAAAGCGCTAGTAGTGCAAATGCAATGTAGCAAACAGACCATAAATGCACACTGCCCCATGTCAACTGGCAAGCTACAAAAACATTCAATGTGCAGCTTAAGTATGAACAGATTTTCATATTCACTGACAATCCTCTCCTTCCATATTCTGCTAGTCTTACATTCATCGGTTTTGATTTAAAAAAAAAAACAAAAAAACGGAAAGAAAAAGAAAAAAAAAGGAAGTCAGAAAAAAATAACAAACAACAACAATAATAATAAACAAAAAAAACCCAGACAAACAAACAAACAAACAAAAAACAAACAAACAAACAAAAGAGAACCACACAAGTCAAGTCTACTTCCTCTGACACACACGCAAGCACACAAAAAGAAAAACAAGAAATGAGTGGGGTTATAATACATATAAATCTAGTATGCATGTTGAAGACAGCAAAAACACTACAAATTATTGCACAGTTTGTTGACAAAAGTGCGCACAAAATCTATTTATCAGGCAATGCACATCAGAACTAAATGCTTTCTTTTAATCTTTAAATTTCCTTGTTTTTAAATTTATCGCAAATAACCACTCAATAGCACAGCTATTTTCAAGACTTACATTCTCTTGTCAATAAATTTTCTTCATTTTATGTGCACCTACATTTCACTATAAAAGACAAATAACAGGGGGTCAAACAGGATTATGAATAAGTGACATCAAACTGGAGAGGAAGTAGGACTTATAACAGGCATGCTGATAAAATGATCAAGAGTTATCGCTAGTTTATGCTATTACAAAATGACACATTTCTTCTTCCTGCTGTCTTTTTTCTTTTTAGGTTTGCCATTGCTCTGACGACTGGCTTCCATTTTCCGTGAACGTATCTCACGCATCAAATCATAGAACACCTGTGTGAAGAAAAATGAAAAGTCAAAGCAAAACCAAACTGGAGCCAGAACTGCACAATCACAATGCCACTTTTTCAATAACAGCTTAACGCTTCATCTGCTCCTTCTTTCTTATTAGAACTATCCTGAAGTCAACTTCAGTGGAAAGGTAGTATGTTACTGTAAAATAAAGATATTAAAAAAAAAAAAAAAACGATCACAAGCATGCTGCAAAGAGTTAATACAGTGTACCATAAATTTTTAACATTCTGAAAAAAAAAAATAAATAAATAATAATAAAATAAAAAAATAGGAATGAAAGAGAAAAAGAGAAACAGAAAAACTCAGGAGGGAAAAAGTTTTTTTTTTTTTGTGTATTAAAAAAAAAAAAAGAGAGAGAAAGAGAGAGAGAGAGAGAGAAGGAGAGAGAGAGAGAGAGAGTAAGAAGAAAAAGAAAATTATCACAGCTAACACAATCAACCATTTATGAAAAACTGTTATAACTTGTTTGACAGACAGCAAAGAAAAATCTGAGAAAATAAAATAAATAAGGAAAGAAAGAATCAAATAATAAATATAAAAACAGCAACTGTAATGTGCCAAATTTAAAGAAATTATTGAAAAGATAACTGACTGGAACAAATTTTAACACTGAATGAGTAAGACAGTCAAAACTTCCCATCTTTGTTGCCCATGCCAAGAATGATGAGATAATTAGTCTACATGATAAGATCAAACTTAAAGTCAGTCCTACAAAACAAGTGCCTTGTCTTGAAGGGTAAGCAGACTGAAAAATAATAATACACTGTAATAAAAAATAATAATTTCAATGTGTAAACAAAAGAACATCCATGCATCTGTTCTGACTCAAGCAATTAACCCTAATTTTGTCAGAAAATTCAAAATATGTGTCTGAACTAGTGTACATTCTAATGAATAGTGTAATTCTTTTACCAGTATCTTGATCCAGTCTCATGAACAAATGACCTACATTGTATTTACTTACTATTACAAAGCAAACCTTTGCAAACATTCACATGCAAACTAAGGACAGCATAGTTGAGGAAAGCATGATGAATAAAGGCAAATCCATTGGTCTGCAGTTTATTAGCAGACGTTCAAATTAATCTTCAATCTTCCCAGCTACACAAGTGCAAATGGAGTTGGGTACTAAAAACAACAACAACAACAACTTTGACAGTTTACTACTGGGACGTTGGTATTAACACCATCATCATGGCCTATCATCCTGCTCAACAGACCAAAGATTCCATTCTATCCCATCCTGAAACAAGTCAAGAGTTTTGTTCTATAAGCAACAACTCCACACGATGTGGTGGTACAGATATCTTTTCAAAGTGATGTGTTGTTTGCTTTGGCATTTATCTTTGTGGACTCCATGTTAAAACCTGTTTCATTTGTTTTCTCATTGTACATCTTATCCATCCATCCTATCTGCTTATGCACATCTCTGTTAATGGTACCTTAATTTAGTTCTTTCTCACGGCCCAGTAAGGTTAAAGCCTTGATATTTTAAAGTTAATTCTTTAGCCATACACCGGGCTGATTTTTTTTCATTATTAATAGCCAAATTTCCTTCTTTTTATTGGGATTTCCTGACGTTGCTTTGTGAAAAAAATCTGCAGTAACCAGGCAGGACTAGAATTTTGAAAATGGCCACCAGACTAATAGGTCATGGGGTTAAAAGCCTGACACAGATAGATAAAAGCAGCCAACCTTGAGGTCATTTGCCTTTGATGCCAGAATAGCTGAGCATGATAGCTAATGCAACTGATTGACCATTACAGGCAACACAGGTAAGGCAGTCTTTCTGTCCAGGTTCTGCTGCAGTTACTGGTCACTTCAGACTGGGAACCTACTACCCAGATCTATGGTCGTACTATTCATATCTAATGATCATTTGTCTGCAGTAGAGTGCCAATATGTTGTGCCACATGCACTTCAAATTTATTTTATGTTACACAAAAGAAAACTGCCCCTTTAACAATCTGAAAATTGTAGAATACCATTCTGATTTTTATCCCCCACCATTTTTCAAGTTTGGCTGTTGATTGAAAAAAATAAAAAATAAAATAATGACTGATAACTACATATGAGGGTAGATATCAATAGCAAAAAAAAAAAACATTTTTGTTTCTCCACTGCTAAAACATTGAAATTTATGATAACCTATTACAAATTGTAAAAGAGAAAAAATGAGAAAGATATAAATGATCAACCCATCTGGGCATACATCATGCCAGCGCACGTGCTTTCAGTAAACATGTAATTTCGGTCTGCATTAGGTTTCTAAGTGGGGAAGGAAAAGCGAAAGGAGAGTGTGGTTGAGGGGGGGGGGGGCTGGACCAGTAATGGCGGGGAAAAACAAAAACAAGATGAAATAAAAATTGTCAGGTATGGTCATGCGGGGGATGCAGGAATTCAGGCCACACCAGACATGCCTGCTGCAGGGAGGGAAGGACTACAAGGACGGTGAGTGATTCAATGTTCATGCATTTCCAACACTCATCTTGCCCACCCCTCCCGTTCCATTTCTTCTTCTTTTTTTTTTTATGATACAATGGCAACGTGTAGCAGACCGCGCGTCTTGCGTCTTCGGATCGCCACAACGTCAATTAACAGCAAACGTTGAGCGTTTACAAACTGACTCCATGTATGCACCTGAAACCTCCGAAAAGCAGAACACAATAAAAGCCATCCCGTAAACGTACGCACCTATTCTGATACTTGGATATGAGACTCACCGGCCATCCGCTGGCAGCAGCTCACGTCCAGCTCGCATGCATTTCAGGTCATGAAATACGTCTATAATTTATGACGCGATGATAAACACAGCTGGGGCAAGTCAGCTATAGAATCTCTCCTCCTCCACATCCCCATTTCTCTCAACCCCTTTCCCTCGCCCCAAAAGGATACTTTTTTTTCATTCTCTCCAAATGCCACTGTCTATTCTTAGTGTTTCCCTGCAGGAAAATGGCAACAGTGTTATCAATACGTTACATTACAACATGTACTAAAATCTTACTCTTCTGATTTTGCAGCGAACCTCTCTCTCTCTCTCTCTTGTCTCCGACGTAGGTCACCTATAGTTCATATTCGACTAAGCAAAAAATCTTGATATTCCCCCGGAGTGTTTGTACCCCTCTGCTAAATATATAACACCCACTGATGTTTGTTACCGCTCTACTACGAGACCAGAGAACAGTTGTCACCGATCACGTGCATTTTCATATGTTTCTCTATGTCAATGACAGTGAACAGTTGGGAGTGTTTGTACCCTCCTACAAACAATAGACGGGGATTTCTAACCGTTCCCTTAGTCGGAACAAATCTATTTATGAGCAGTGTACACATTATACTGATGTGCACACTACGCTGTCCAACCTGTTTTATATCTCATAACCTTTTGTGCCTACAATATTGCTTTTGTTGGCTACTGTGTCTTAACTTTTTTTTTTTTTTAATGTCATGCCAGTGTGAAGCAGGTTACTCACATATCACTAGTACGTGATACTCACTTCTCACTACACTTGTCGAAACATTATCACTGTCAACTTGCAAAAACATGATGGTTTATATTAAACAAAAAAAAAAAAATTACGGACAGTGAATATTATATAGGGCTGACGGCGGAATCTGCAACATTCAACACTGCAAGCAATCTTAATCATAGAACCTGAAATAACTAAACTGTTGCCTTGTTCGAGATAACCCAATGAAGGCCGATGACTCAGCCGCAGGCACACACATGCATCTTTTGAAGCCACACTGGGCACGGGAGGAGAATTGATGACATAAATTAAGGTGAACGTGGAGAGTTGGGTGTCCGGCCGTTGACTTTTCGCCCGTGCCTGTCTCATCGAGCCCGATAGTAATTCCCCAGAACTGATTGGTTGTTCAACACTTAACGGGCCATTGGTAAGGTTATTTTCTTTTCTCTGGTCTTGTCGCGTGGCTCTCGGAGGCAGCGAGGGAAACATTTAGCTAAGGTAGCTCAGATTCAGAATAAAGGAAGCGAATGCAACTAGCCATGTTGTCTTTCGTACTATATACGTGGCTGTCCATGTCTTGTTTGCACCAATGAGTCAGATGAGGTCGAGAAATATGAATGAACAATGGAATATAGCCTACATGTCTATAACTGCGCTTCCATCATTTAAGACTCACAATCATATTGGTTTCCATTATTAAAGAAAATTCGGATTCGTTCACCAATAGAGCCATTATTCTATAAGTCTAGAGTATGTTTAAAAATTGAAATAACAAACGTGTAATTACTTTCACAACTATAATTATGATTAACATTCACAGAAATTGTTCAAACATCTGCATTAATTTGTAGAAAAAAATATATAATACATAAATATACACCTTCAACATAAACACAAAAAAAGGGTGATGATTTTCACCCCTCAAGCTTTAACCCCGACACCCCCCCCCAACACACACACACACACACACACCAGAGACGATGTCTATAATTTGAAAAGAAACAATCTGTGCAGAATAGACTTGCAAGCATACTTTGGGTTACATTCCCATTTTAACATTTAACAGACTGCATAATTATATTGCATAATTATATATTCCAACATTACTAGACAAAGTGTTCGTAAATGAATAGATTCTTCAATTCTCAAAGCACAATGACCCACTAAAGCCGACTAGAGATATCCGATTAATTTTCTTGTAGTTTTTCTTCGGACACGTCTAGGGTCTAATCAATCTTTCATCATCTCCACGTTAGAGCTGCAAGATCGATTCGCCTTCATTTACTCTGAGTGACCATCGCACCACAACACCGCCCATCTACAATATAAAAAGAGCAACGTGGTAGTCTCAGTCAATCCACAGCCTATGTAATCTGTGGAAGTGTGTGTGTGTGTGTGCATCTTCAACATACATGAAATATGTTCAACATTTACAACATAATACTTGAGTATATAAGTAGAAGTTTTTTGAGCTGACATGGTCTGACTCACAATACACAAATCTCGAAGTGGAATCCAACAAACTTAGATAAACTGCTTCTTTAAATTCAGATATGTTTTAGAATGTACTCTTGGGCTTTCATTTCGAATTTGACTAGCTAATCTCACCCACGAGAGAATACTTTCATTCATTCACGAATTCATTCATTCGGCTATTATTTATTTATTTATCACCCATTTATTATTCACTTAAAGTACAATCAAATATATTCATAGCTTTAACAATTGATAATCTACACATTTTAGCATAGACAGTTTAATTTACTTACAAATTTATTAACGGACAACTGTGACAGAGAGAAGCAAAATTCACCAGCAAATTTAGCTGAAACTGTTTTGGCATTCTGTGTGATTTCTATCAGAAGTAAGATGTACTTGTCTCTTCTGTTCAAATGCTGTTGCTCATTCAAGCTGTGCGTGCGCGCAGTGATCTAAACGAGAGACGCAAAATGCGACTACCTAGATCTGACCTGTACTTCATACATGAACACTGCTCCTGTTTATTGGGCCAGCTGTTTGATATTAACTAAATTTGGCAATGTGTCACAGTGTTCTGTAACTGTGTGATCTGTTTTTTTTTCTCCAACTTTGGATTTTATCAGTCAGTGCAGTCTGATTCTGTCGATAATTGGGATGATGGTGTGGAAGGAACACGGGCTTGGGAAAAGCGACATGACTGGTTTTTCATGGCATATAGGTATTGAAATTGATAAATAGCAATACCTCAGTCTCCTACTCCTTCGCCCGTAAGAGCAAATAAAATTAATAACTCCATGTCACTTCAAAAAGGTACGTGCATTTCTGTGAGTAAGGTAAAATCAATAGAAAAATAAAAATAATAATAATAATAATAATGCGAAAGAAAAATTCGTGAACTGGTTCAGATACATGGTTCCCTTAAATGATTACTTAATTTAAGCTTGCATATACGATAGACACGAAATACCAAATGGTTTCATAGCAGCGGCACGCGCTTTAACACTGAATAATGGCTGTAGTGAAGCAGCGAAGAAAGGCACATTAGTTGCTTTTTTTAAAGACCAGTACTTATCCAAGATGAGTTGCAGGCAGACAAGGTAAGAGTAAATATGCAATGCGACATGACAAGCTTGCGTTTCTTGGACACAGGCAATAATGATCACAGTATCATTAGCAGTATTCATGCAACAGTGGCATAGCAAACGTTGACCCCCACTGACTTCAATAGCACCATTTTCAAGCTGAATGAGTAAAAAAAAAAAAAAAAGAGGATTAAAAGTGATCACATGGAGCTGCAGTGACGGCACCAGGGCGCCGTGGGGACTTAAGAGGGAAAGATGTTTGAAGACAACACAAGGCTTACCAACTGCCACACACACACACAAATGGGGGGGGGGGGGGCAAAGGTCAATACTTTTCCACCCAAAGCAACTATATGATCCATGCTTTAAAAGGACTAAACAAGAGTCAAAGACAACGTTTCCAGCAATATTTATGTCAATATATAGCAGGGTCATTACATAATAAATTGAGTGCTGAATATCAATTCTTTGGCCTGCTTTTATGAAGTTTTTATAGCTGACATAAAGATTCTGATCGGCTGATATTCATTCCACTTTCGATGACACGCCACTTATTAATTTAGTAAGGTCGCAGCATACTGAATTATCACATTTAAATTCAATCCACTATAAATGTACGCAGACCTGACTGTAACTACAGTTAGAGCAATTAATGAATTAATGTGCCAAAGGAAACACATCATCTTTAATAATAATATATTATTATTATCATTATCAGGTTGTGCGTTGTTCCCCAAAGCCAGACAGAAATGTTACTCAAAATAATCATATGAACCAAATACGACCTTTTGTGCGAGAGGGAAGGCAAAAAGAGTGCGGGCGGATGAAGGAGATCAATGGACAGGCAGTGAGTGGATATGTCACTGCTAACAGACACAATGCTGGCCGGCTAGCTGGCTGTCGGGTTAGCTTGCAGCACGCCATGAAACATTCACATGCATTTCTGGCATTTCATAATATGCCAACATTTATTGTCACTCTATAACACAGGGAACATTGCATGGACAGCCCAGTAAAACGTATGTGCAATGTATACCGTTACACTGAGGTTATAAATGTTAGCGAATTTGCTGATGGTTAAAAATCATTATGACAATTGTAGTGGAAACGACGGTGACCGTGATCAGGGAAGGGAAAAGGGTGGGTTGTCACGATGACATTGAACAGTTTACAATTCTCAGCACTGAGCACCATTTTGGGCAGGGGGAAGGAGGAGGAGGAGGAGGCTAGGTGGATAAAAAATGGATTAAGAAAACGTGTGGGGGAGGATGGGGGAGAATCTCTCATTGCTGTTGAACTGACGAACAGGAATTATTGAAACGAAACATAAATTTATTTTACTGGAACACATAATACATGAGATCATGGGATAAACAGTGTCAAGACAAGTACAAGATTATGCCAGTGTCACTGGTAAGAAAAAAAAAAAAATGAGACTTTTACTGCATATCATGTCTAGGCTCATCATACGCACAGCAGAGTCTGACCAAAACAAGTCAACACTTTTCACGCTGGACTCTCAGAAATGCATTAACATAAAAAGACAACAAAAAGACAGTCGAAAAACAAATTTCAACATGACAGCCCAAGACAGTCACATAAAGAGTTAAATCTGTATGGCTGAGACAGGTAACGAACATCAAACAGGGTAAATGGCTGGTAATCACACCCGCTTCAAACATTTGAGAGATGACTCTTTTCTTGTGTGCACTGTAGGAGTGAGAGACACGGGGTCTCGATATAGGGAAATACATATTCTCCAATTACATTTGTCTTACTTCCTAGTTAAAGATAAGCTTCAGCGATGACCAAAAAGCATAATGGTGTAATTTCCTTTAAACACTGAAAAAAATATTCATAAGAACAACGAAGTCATGCACACAGAATAATCTTCAAGTGTTGAACTGGTATAACAAGGTCAGAGTGGAAAGAGGGAATTACTGATGAGGAGGGGAGTGATGAGGGCGTCAGCGGAAAAAGCAATTTAATTTCAGTTGAAATTTACTGACAATATATATCTTACAGAAATCAGGTCAGTGCTGGCTGGTTTGGTTTCACTGATGAAAGGTGAAAGCCCGTATCATAATGTATTACTTTTGATACCATTGATGCGATGCTCCGACAGTGCGTATGAAGGGAGAAAGGAGGGACGGGGGGAGAGCCATAGGGTCTTGGGTGTGCTCAGTTCTTACTGTGCGCTCGATCCTAACGGAGTAGGTGGTCAATCTAATCACATGAGCACACATTTACATCCTGTGCTCTCTCCATTCGCAGGTTTGGGGGAGCTGGTTGTATTCTGGGTGAGAGCTTTACGACCGGCCGGACTAAGCTTATATTTGCCTATCAAGCGCAATAATTCATAGTAGACCTGTTGAAAGAATAAAACAGGAGCATAAAATAAAGTAATAGAACATTAACAAAGAAGTAGTGCAAATGGGTATTAGTGAGGCGAAATAACAGTAGCCTGTACTACTCCTAAAGAACCGACAATGATTGCATTGCACCGTGCTGATAGTGCAGTGGCCTGAAGTCACATCTGTGCAAAGTCGAAGCACTGTATTTGTTAGGTATGCCAGGCTTAGCACCGGCACAAATGAATCTATGTCCTCACGCACGCTGAGAGGAATATCAGATGAAAACGAGAGAGAGAGAGAGAGAGAGATTGACAAGGAAAGAATACATATTCTGTGTTCCCTTCTCTTGGCTGACAATATCTGTTTTTGTGAGCCCCCGAGATAGTATCATCTATATGATGGCTAGACTTTGTACAGTGCAGAGGAAGAGAGTGGCTGAGAAAAATGGACAGTATACATTGTGTAATAAATGTTTGAATTTTATCATAATTAGCCTGGCTGACGTTGGCTGTTAAAATGGAAAACGTGCAAAGAACACAGACAATTTGCTTTGATTTAAAAAAAAAAAAAAAAAGTTTTTAAATTGGGTTTCTTACAAATTAATGAAAATGGGGCGGGGTAGGGAAAGAGGCACAAAATCCTAACAGCGCCCCCCACCCCTTTCTCCCGCCAATGTATACCACAATCTATATTAAGTCCATGAAAGCTGGCAAAAACGTAGTCAGCAAGTGATATATGCCACAAACTACTGTCTCTGGACATGCTATGAATATTAGTTAAGGCTGCCGATTCGATTTTCTGAAGTATAAATCAAGATTAAGAACTGAACTTGTTATTCTGATCGATTCTTTTGATTTGACCAAGTCTTTTAAGCCAAGTCAAACCATCCACTGATAGTGCAAATGAACGATAATAGGATAAATAAAGGACAAATAGATGGAAGAACTGAAATAACTGGGTAAAGCTGTGCAGAGAAGCCATGCATCTCTTGGTCTTGGCACAATTTTGGCAGCCATGGCACGCCACCATATGGCGGTCATGGGAACGGGTAAACAAACTCCAGAAATAAACAGTGGGCCGGCTGATCCAAACCTGTCAGTCTCTCTCCGTTGCTCACTTAAATAGAAACTTGCCCCTATCACTTGTTCGTTTTTGTCTTCTTATTCCTCTCTCCGTTTCATCCTAATCGTTTTTTTCGGGCCAGGAATTAAGGAGAAAGCTAAGTCGAGGTAAAGAGCGATGGTCAGTCAAGAATGACGGCAAATGTAGAAGACGACAGCAAATGAATGATCAATGGAGCATTTATTGGACACACGCTGGAGAGAAATTCAAATGAGAAATTGTGTGAAAATGTGCAAGACGAAAGAGAAGGGATAAACGACTTGAAAGTGCCGAGAAGAAAGGGCGGCTTATTAAAAAAAAAAAAATTTCTACCTAGCGTTTTCAAGCTTCCAGTAATAAAAGATACGACACCCCTTTTTATTCATATTTTTTTTTTTTTAGACAGAGAAAAGACCATTTCGTTACGATGGCTTTTCGCGATGATTCCGTTCATCTGGGTGAAATCTAGATCATACAAGGAGTTCTGGGAAAAGGGAAGAGATCCCCTAGGTTTAGACTCATAAATGAGAGCTAAACTTGATAACTGAGAGTTTCATTTCAACCTGAGAAACAGACAGTCTAGCCCAATGTTCTACAACGTTCCCAATGTTTCACTTTCATTCTGGAAAGACGAAGGCAGCATGTTCAGCTTTTAAGATAAGCAGACGATTTATTAAAACATGATAAACGCGATACCCCTTCTCGCCGCCTTTAGCTTCGTTATAACCGCCTTATCATCTCCACCTCTTCACTACAAATTACCATTCAATAAACACATATTGTTTTCCACAGTTCGTGTAACGTAACAGGTACTTTTCAACTTGGCACATTCACTTTTCTAATGCACGAGTGAGTCGTTGGCGCTGCTGACAGCAGGTACAGGAGTTGAAAATAGTTAGTTCTTTGTAAATGAATGCTCTATTCCTGAGACTATATCACCCACAACGCCCCGAATCGATGTTGATGCACCTTTTCTGTTTTCATTCGCTTTCAAACCTTCTCGCAAAATGACTCTTCCCACAGAAAAAGTTAAAAAAGAAACCAAGAACAATCGTTCTAGCAAATCCACTCACAGCAACCGTCAAACAATGAACGCAGAATGGTCGTACCCAACAAATGCTTGCATTCATACCAGATTAAAAAAAAAAAAATTTCACGAGCATTACCATTTGGCCCAAAGTATGTTTGTTTTCTGTTGTTGTTTCTCTTTCAATGTCCGACAGGCAACGTTTTTGTGTTGAATAAGTTGGTCTAGTAAAATTTAAGAGCCTTGCTAACCGGAACTTTCAGTTCCCATACATTCACAGATTTTTTCTGTTCTTTATTCCTCAATGGATTATAATTACATGCATTTCCATCCAAACAAATGATTCCGCAACAGATCGTGAAGAAGTTCACGTAGCCCTTAACGGAGACTTTCGTGCCCATTAAGAAAAGGAACATCAAACAACCTCATTTTCAATCACTTATTCTTAAATTGAATCCATAGGAATGGTTTTCATACCAAGCAGCTGTTTCCTACCCTTTCTTCCCATTTATTAACTGGCAAGAGTTTCAGGACTTAAACGGAAGTAAAATTTCAACTTTAAAACATGACTTTCTATCACTTGTCTATCCCCCGCTGAAAAACATCTATAATTATCACCTTCAACAAACGACAGGCAGCATTTTCGTGTTTAATAAATTTCTATTAAAATTATGAGTCTTGCCAACGGTAACTTGCAGTTCCCTATATATTCACAGATGCTCTTCCACTACGTTTATTGTAATGTCTACTTTTTTTCCCAACGATATCACCAACGACAACCAATTAACAAGTGTGGAGCTATTAAAATCGTAAATGAAGGAATATTCATGACAACACATTGTGCCGTCATTGTTCAAAACCAAAGCATGTTTTTTTTTCATTATTTAAAAAGACATTTAAACGAAAGTCTGTGTTGAAAAAAAAAATGTACAATATTCCGACCTCTGGTTTATTTTAAGCGAAAGCAAATCAGAGAAAGTAAAAAAAAAAAAAAATTCATCAAATTCTGCGCACAGACAGCACTGCGACTACTCGCCCACTGCTGGGTGTGCAAATACCGAATACGTCTCCTTTTATCTTTCTCACACTAAATCCCGAGATAAAATGTATTTCCACCAAGTATTTTGGCATACTGCAACTCCCCCTCTCCTCCCCACAACCCTTTTCAGTACATTCCCCTCTCCACCCAGGGATGAACATTGCCACCAGAATGCAGCGAGATGAATCATTTTAATTTACTACCTATAATAAAATATATGATTTAATGAAAACAAAACAAAGCAAAACATGGAATTTAGTAACCACCGCAACAGCGTCAATTAATTTAGTAACCACCGCAACAGCGTCAGTTAACTGCCATCGTTGAGCGTCTACAAACTGTTGCGCACACACTTGTGGCCAAAAGTTTTGGGCTATTTTCATTTCTATTAAGTTAAAACTTTAAGACCTTGTTTAATACTATCCGCCATGCCACTGACTAAATCGTACGATTCACCTGTGTTATGCATTATAGAACCCCTTTACAATTTCTCCCTCCCCATTCCCGCCCATGCAAATATCGCAATCTTTACCATGAGACTCCACTCTAGATAAATCTAATCTGTGTATTTTCTTTTACTTCTTCTTCTTTTCGTAAATTTCCGCCTGAAGTTAATTCGGTGGATCGTTAAGACCCCGTTGTCCACTTATCAAAATGCTCATCTCGTGATTCCCGGAACAACCACAAGAAACACATATCATACATGACGGGGACATGACTATTTACATATAAAATACAAATTTATCACCTGTCTTATGTAGGTTTCTGACTGTAATAACCAATACAAACAAAAACAAAACCGACGTGGGTCTTTCCTTTCCACTCCTTATACGCCTAGTATCGGTAGAGTATTTCTTCCTGGCCGCCCGAGCCACTGAGATAAGACGTATAGGCCTACTGATACACGGATACGGTCTTGGGTGTATATACAACAAGCAGACGCCTTAACTTATTGGTGGCGGATTATTAGCTTACGCTTACAGTCCATTGCCACAATCTCCCCTCCCTGAAACAAACTGTTCAGGCGTCGACCGTGCTCTTCTCCGCTCCATCTTGCTCACCAAGCCCTCGATAAAACGGTGCTGATAAATCTTTTCTTTTTTCTTTCCTTTCTCCTCACGTTTATCCCGCTTCCTGCTAGAAGCGCAAGGAGCAAATGCGATCCGGTATGAGCCCAACAGACCAACAGACCGGCATTAATGGGTTCTGAGATTTCCACTGACGAATGGAATGCACCAAAGCTATCCCCATCTCTTCTCTATCCAACCTTCCTCTTTTCTCCTGTTTGGTATTTGCTAACATTCTCATCGCAAACTGTTTCAATTACACGTACCTATTTCTACCTCGCTTGGTGCTGAATTGAGTATAGACAACAGTATTTTTCTACGCTCGCCCATCACCTTGGGGGACCACTGTTTATAGGATCACTGAACCAAGAAGAGATTAAAAGAATGGGCAAATTTTTTTTTTTTGAAAACAATAGTTACATTTTCATTCTGCAGATACACCGTTCGCCGAGTGAGTTTGCTCAGGCAACTACAGATCATGACATGTAGACGACGACGAAACAGTGATGAACGAACTGACTTCCTCGCCAAAGGAAAAAGGAAAGCTTCTCAATGGGAGTGGAGAGATCACACCAAGGTGTCCATGATATAGGGGCTCACATCAAAACTGATGATTATGGGGTCGCCAAGTCGCAACAGCGACCAACGGTCCCTGTAATTGCTATGTATCTCGCATAAATGTCTTTTTCGTACTTTTTTTTTTTCTCCAGGTTAAAAAAAAAAAAAAATTAAATCTACCAACGTTGAACTCATTAAAAAGAAAGTGTTTCGGCTGGTTTATAAAACCTCAGCAATTTGTGACTACAATGATCAACAATAATGCTGCATTTACATCAAATTGTCATAGTACTGCTACAGCCACACAAAGCTGAAAGAAGGCACTATTTTAAGATGCTGACAACAGATATTTAGAAAATGGACAAGCATCCTTGCACCTTAAGTGGCCACACTGACTGATTGTTTGTTTGTTTGTGTTGGGGTTTAACGATACATCAGCACGATTACGGCTATAATACTGTATTAAACACGGTAAGATACGTTTACACGTCAAGAAGAAGAGAGGAAAGAAAGCGGGGCAGAAGACAGGAGCAAGGGGAGAAAGAAGAGATGTCTCCCCTGGAATATCGAGGATGGCACTCCATGGGAATCACCCCGCCGATGGCAGGCTTACACCACCTGCAGGTGGGAGCAGAGAATCTATTTATAAACCCTGAGCCCCCGCGGGAGACACTGACTGAACAGCAACCACAGTTTTCAATCTTTTTCAAGCACATATAGCTTTCTATGCTTTGCCCCCCCCCCACAAAAAAAAAAGCTTTAAAACAAGCCCCCTTGAACTCCTTCAGTGGTTTTCACAGACTAAAGTGAAACACGATGTCAGTGACAGTAACTGGTTTAAAAGAATATCAAATTGGTTTGAAGACGTATAGATGATTCTAATGACAAACTGAAAAAAAAACTCTATCTCAAATACAGAAATTCTGCTTAAATTATTTCTGTCCTCTAACTCTTGACACATTTTTACTTCAATTAAGAAGACAAATACTACTTCTCACTAGAATATTCTGAATGCAACAAGGATTTATTGTATTGCTGCCTGAGAGAATCGTATCCAAGAGAAGCGTTACAATTCCAAAAACATAAAGGCTTCAAGTACAAATTAATGAAACCTTTGTTTCATTCTGTTTTCTTCATGGAGAAAGGGAAAAGAAAAAAAAATCTCTCTTACATGTGTTGATGCATATTGTTTCTGGCATGTTTGAAAACAGGCAACACATAGAGATTATCGATCCCATACATATATATCTATATGTTGAAAATTAAAGTTTCTTTCTTGATGAGCGCGCCCCCCCCCCCAAATTTCACCAGTCACCATGAAGTTATGTGTTGCATAATAACCATCAATCACCAAAATCAGTAATGAACGTGTTCCTAACATGTCCAATATCAGATCACAATAGAAAAGTCACAATAAAAGGGATGAACTGAAGAGAAGTAAAATCTGCAAAATACAGGCAGAATGAAAAGAAAAATTTGTGGGAAAGCACATTTATGATAGGTGATGATCAACAGATGGAAAGTTTGTATATACTGCACACGTTCTGAATGTTAGATCCCAAATTCAGGTACATTATTTAGCATTTTCTGCGCTGTGATTATGAAAAAAAAAAAAGAGGACACATGCAGAGAACAAAGTGAAATGACAAGCAATGACAGGTAATTGTTGACAGATCAATGTAAAAAAAAAAAAAAAGCTGTGCAATGAAAACTTTAACACAGAATGAATATGAATTCCTTTATTTAAGAACACTATCATCAAAATTTGGACTTAACCTGAAGAAACAAACGGGGCTTCCTTAATAGGATGCAGAAAAATAAAAACATGTTATTCACAATTACAGTTTTCAAATTAAACCATATTCAAATTATTTTTTCTTCCAATTCAGAATAGTAGACAGGCTATAAAAACTACATTGTCTTTTCCTTTGTTTTTTTTTTTCACAGCCAAAAAAAAACCATATATTGGCTAGTCACTGCCTAAACTGCAGATCATTACTGCACTTTGCATATGTGACATAATTGTGGGGAGCGTAGAAAATACCTGACTAAATTACTAACTCCTCTTCAAAGGCGCAGATCACACAACATGCTGTCAATTAGTCAAATCATAGGCAATAAAAATTCTGACCATGCTCTGCTAAAACCCTTACAAAAACTATCCTTTACAAACACCGCCAAACAATAAAACAGAAAGATTCAGCACAAAAATGAACAGCAAAAATAAAATGACAGGCACCAAAAACAAAGAATTACACAATAATCTGAGACATACCTTATCAACATTGGCCCTCGTTTTGGCTGAAGTCTCAACATAACTGACTTTCCATTCTTGAGCTCGCTTGGTTGCCTCCTCCACACTAACTTGGCGCTGCTCTGCTAGATCCACCATGTTTCCAACCAATAAAAACGGAATGTTTTCATCATTTTTCACTCGTAGTATTTGCTCCCTGAGGAAAAAATGTTTGATATAGGATAAAACAACAAGAAAATAAATTATAATAGACCCACCACTGAATGTTGTGATTTCCAATACAATCATGATATCTCTATAATAAGAGCGATCAAGGGGCATGGCACTTATCTTATGGTCCAATAAAGTCGGAATCGGCAGGCATTTAAAATTCAAATAAAATTACAGACGTGGGCAA
>JBCAUA010543034.1:0-16650 GCA_038406235.1 Peronia verruculata | reverse complement strand
TCTTTCTTTCTTTCTTTCTTTCTTTCTTTCTTTCTTTCTTTCTTTCTTTCTTTCTTTCTGTCTTTCTTTCTTTCTTACTTTCTTTCTGTCTTTCTTTCTGTCTTTCTTTCTTTCTTTCTTTCTTTCTTTCTGCCAATCATTCTTTATTTTTCATTCTTTCTTTCCTCCTTTCTCACTGTTTTTCTTTCATTTGTGCTGCCTTGTGGCCTTCATTACTTCTTACTTTCTCTCTTTCTGCTGTCTTCCTTTTTCTTTCTTTTTTTTTTTTAACGTCCTTTATAACTGTTAGTTCTAGATCATAAGATGCACAAAGCTTTGATTTGAATACCGGTTCTCATAAATTTAATAGCATTGCAATAGAAGAAAATAAACATACGGTTTTCTTTGAAAATAAAAATACTTATTGTGTCATAAAAGCTGCTAGCCTTATTGAATTTGCCTGTGACGGTTGGAAGGCGAAATCTGCAACGCAATTTGACTTTGCCTTTGATGATATGAAGGTCGAAATGTTTGGACAATGTTGACACGAAGCGGTTTGTACACGAATCACCTTGCCACCCCATCTATGTCCGAAAACATCCTGACCTCGGGAGGAAGTTGCTCTTCATGCATTGGTGAGCACATTATCTCGATTGGCTCAGAAGCGCTCAGACCAATGCTAGCTACACCGGCGACCCACCGGGTATAAATTAGGTAGCTTTCTATGGACCCCCATAACACAGTTGACGTCTCGCGTGTTACTTTTTTTTTTTCTGTTCCAAGGGTAGCCGCATGCGCAAAGTGTTTCAGTGTTGCGTTAGCTGCAGGATCGTAATTTTTATAATTAATCTCAGTGAGTGGAAGTTCTTATTAACTTTTTTTTTTATTACATGTGGAAGAAACACCTGTCTTCTTGATACACTGTTTTTCTTTCGAGAGCTTTGTCATTGTCCCCTCCGTGCTTTTTTTTTTTTCTATTTTTATTTTTTCCTTTTTTTTCTTGTTCTTTCTTTCTTTCTTTCTTTCTTTCTTTCTTTCTTTCTTTCTTTCTTTCTTTCTTTTTGTTTCTTTCTTTCTTTCTTTCTCTTTCTTTCTTTCTTTCTTTCTTTCTTTCCCTTTCTTTCTTTCTTTCTTTCTTCTTTCTTTCTTATTTTCTTGCTTTCTTGCTTGCTTTCATTCTCTTTCTTTCAGTTTGTCTTTCATTTTCTTTTCTTCTGTTATTTCTTTCATTTTTCTTTACCTTTCTGTTATTTCTTTGTTCTTTCTCTCGTTTATTCTCTTTCTTTCGGTCTGTCTTTCCTTTTCTTTCTCTCTCTCCTTCTTTCTTTATTCTTCTGTTCTTTTTTCTTTCTGTCTGTCATTCTTTCCTCCGTTCTTTCTTTCTATCTCCGTTTTCTTTCGTTTTGTCTTTCTACTGTTTATTCTCTCTTTTTTTTGGGGGGGGGGGGGCTTTCCTTTTTCCTTCCCTGTCTCGCTGAATTTCTAGAATTTTTTATGGTTTTAATTTTGATTTCTCATCTCTTTTCCCACCCTGTCCCTGGCTGTCAGTGTTTTTTTTTTTTTCTCTCTCAATTTCTTAAGCTACAAATCCATGGCTTCTTCTTACATTTTTTTTGCCGCCTAAACCCAACTATCTTTAAGCTGCCCTGAAAGTTAAAATGGCCATTTATACAGACAGAAATATGGACGAGATGATAGCTTTTTCTATCACTCCACACTAATTTGGAAATCGTATTTGCTAATGTAAAAATGTCTCATAGTATATTTCTTATCTCGTGGATTCGATTAGAGGAGCGAGGAGGTGAAAGTGTCCAGAGAAAAGGAAAGAGGGACAGTGAGAAAGAGAGAGAGAGAGAGAGAGAGAGAGAAAGAGAGAGAGAGAGAGAGAATTCTGAAATTGGAGACTGGACTGTACGTAGAGCCTGTAAAAACAGTTGGACCCCAGTGAATTTGCTTAGGGTGGTTTCTTAATTGTTCTTTTTGTCTCTGTCTTTCTTTTCTATAGGTGAAGAAGTCCAAGCCGGCTTTGCAAGAAGCACAGGTAGAACTTGACAAGTTCCCAGAACCTCCGGACAGCACAAACAGCAGCTCGGCTGACAGCAATAGCAACAGCAGCAACAGCAACAGCGACAACAGCAACCACTGTCACAACATCATCAACAACATGTCTTGGGGATATGACAAAGATAACGGTGAGTCCCATCAATTATACAGCAACGACGACAACATCACCAACAGCAAAACAGCTCATTCACTCGAGATACTCAGTCGCCTACTAAATCTGCTGCATGCATTGCAACTAACCTTGTTGGACAATACCTTTATCCGTCCATTCAAATACATAATTATATCATGCTCTAAAGTTAAAATTCTGTTTTCTGTTGTACTTCAAAATTCTCTGTTTGAAACGACCAGAACGTTTAATTTCCGAGCGAAAGTAACGCCAAGTAAAATCATATTGCTGAAAAACTCTCCAGAAAGCATGGCAATTGTTTATTGCCGAAAAAGAAATATGGATGAACGAATCAACAGATAGAGAGAGAAAGAGACTGATAACATAGATAGGGCAAACTCTATCAGAGCAAAGGGACACTCAGTGGAAGCTGTTTCTTTCCTTCACCTGTTTATTATCTTCTTTCTTTATGACTGTCATAAACCTGGATTCCTGGCCTCACATCCCCCCCCCCTCTCTTCCTCCTCTGTGTATCTGTGTTGTAAGTGCTTTTTTGTGTTTGTAAAATGATCCCTGACTCGTGTGAATACCATAAACGCTAATCCTTGTCTCAACTCTATTCCCTTCCCCTCTTCTCTCCTACGCTCTCCCCTTTTTCTCTCTTTCTATGCTAAGCTTCCTGACTTTGAATTTGACCTCTACAAGCCCTCAGGATATTGGGGTCACCTTCAAATAAAATGCTAATATCCCTTGACTCGGCCTTACATACACGTACATAATAACACCTTTTATGTCATCATCTTATGACAAAAATGTCACTTGTAACCTTTATGTTCTTTGTGGCGGCCACAAGCACCCAAAAACATTACGCCACACGATCATGAGGGCTCTTAATGTTTTGAGGACTAGAAAACTTTCAACAGGTAGATTTTTCAAAAGAAATTTCAAATGTTTATACACTTTTGTTCACGAGAACCCCACAGATTTTATTTTGTAGGAATTCTTTGGGTATACGCACACCTCACAGAAGCATTTTACAGTTGTTATTTGCATCTTCGCATACTTTGGGAATTAAACATTGCACAGTTTGACGATGTTGGGGTTAACCTTTTGACTATTGGATTTCCAATCAGTGGAAATTGGAGAGTCCAATATTTGACATTTTTGAAAATGGTAGGTGGAAGATTTATACACGACAAGAAAACCTCACATTACATGACGACAGATTCTGTTTTTTTTTTTTTTGTGTCTCTCAGTTTGGTTAGGCTCAATATACGTCTTTCAACCTCCTGATGGAGGTTATCTCGAATGACAATAGCCTAGAGGCAGTGAGGTATGATGTCAAAGCAAGAACATGGTCTTTACAGGGTTAACCAGCATGCTATTGACGCCTTTCATAGCTGATCCCCTTTCAACAGTCACAATGTACAAAAAATATGGCAATAACATTTCCATCTCCCTATTAATTCACATTCATAGTTTGTTGTTAAGTAGACTACGAAAGTCCTCACAATACCTTTGTTCACTAAGGGCCTTATATTGAATTGCTTTATGTTGTTATTTTCTGGATTAAAAGGCTAACTATCCATGCTTCAACGCGTGTGTCGCTTGAATTCCTCTGAACAGCTAATGCACTGAATCACCAATTTTACTAGTTCTCCTTCGCATGCAACATCATAAATATGTAACTACCTCGGATTTAAAATTGAAATAGAATTGAAGTAGAAGAGACAAAGCAACCTTCTTTTCATCAGTCCCGGAACATTTTTTCTGTGTATATTTTCAGCCAAAACAAAGAAGAACTGGCATATCGGATATAACAACCAGCGGCCAGAGAACAGATAATTTACAATTGAAACCATCCCATGCCTTTGCATTATGTCCATAGCTGTATTCTCTCTGGGGATAGAGCGAAAAAAAAAAAACATGATGAGCATCGTGCAAGCTTATTCTAATTTCCAAAGCGCAGAATGTTGAAAACTCTCTTAGGAATAACAATTCAACCTCTTAAACCAAAATTATCGTGAGTGCCCAGGAAATTGAATTAGTGCAGTAGCGATATTAAGGGTACGTTAATGGCAATAGAGAAGCGTCTTTACTCCATACAGTTGTAATTTTGTAAAAATAAAAAGTAAAGAAGCAAAATAAATTAATGTATAAATAAACCAATAAATAACTTAATAGATACATAAATAACTAAGTAAAAAATTGAATAATTAAATACAGAACTTAAAAAAAAAAAAAAATGTCAGTGACGCTCATCGCAGTTGGGCTTTGGTGAGCTGATGTAAACTAGATTTGTACGTGTTCGAATCCACTGACCCTCGAAGCGAAGTGAGAGATCCCCACACTGGCTACGTCACGGTCATTAGTCAGGGATTTTACCTACCATGAATCACAACTTTAGCCGTAGGCGCAGGTATGATATCTGGCACCAGATCAAGCAAGTGACCCCATTGCATGGCCGTTGACCCCTCGAGTGTTGTTGCTGATTCCTATCCGACGGTCAAATAATTGTCAGATTGATCCACTTGTGTAGCTTACCATAAACATTTGCTAGCTAGGGTCTGCGTTCTCGCGTATGCTACTCGATCAAATAACTTAGCTCGCCATCAACTACTCTTTTGATGATTCCACATGAAATGCGGTATTATGTAGCAATTTGCGCATTTATTATTGAAATTGAATTTATTTCCCATTGAACAAATTGAAATGTGATTGAATATAGAATTAAATAAATCTACTAATTCACAGTTAAACATTAATATATGTTGACCTTCTTAATAGTATCTGTTATTGTTTGTTTGTTTGTTTTTTTTGTTTTGTTTTGTTTGTTTGTTTGTTTTTTTTTTGTATCTGTCTTCGTTTGTCTATGTGTCTTTTGTCTGTCTGTAGGTCTTTTGTCTGTCTGTCTGTCTTTTGCCTGCCTGTCTGTCTGTCTTTTGTCTGTCTGTCTGTTTGTTTGTCTCATTCTTTCTCACCCCAATTATGGCGACTTGATGATACATGTGTTATTCACAACAATTTTTGTGACAATCATGAATAAGAGAACAACAACAATAAGAAAAAAGAACCAGAGGACTGTTGAGTCAAATAATAATAATAACAATAAATAAATAAAAAAGAAAGAAAGAAATGCAGGTTCTAATCTTCTAATTTTTGAAATCCCCGAGAGGATTCGAATGTTGAGCCCGCAATGTACAGACGCCTAATTCATCGCCCACAGCTACCCCCCCCCCCCCCGCCACAGTTTACTAAGTTTTGACTGATTCCATGAATTCCTTGACCGCCCATAGGTCCAGCTACCTGGTCTAAGAGTTTCCCTATCGCTGATGGCCCTCGCCAGAGCCCAGTGGACATCAAGCCAGAGACGGCCTCCTACGACAGCTCCTTGGCCAGTCAGCCGTTGACCATCAACTACCAGCAAGAACCTAACCTGAATCTGGAGAACCCTGGCCTGTCCTTCAAAGCCAACATCAATGCCGATTCAGGTAGGTGGAGTAGAGTGCAGTTACAGCCACATTATTAATTAGCCATTTATAATCTTTGATGAGCGAGACAACGTGTTTTTAGTGCAGTGTCCAACCCTTTTAAAGAGATACTTTCTCTATTTTGAAAGCTGGGATCCTTTAGATGTATAAAATCTAGGATCCTTTAGATATCATAGATCTGAAATGACGATAACGATAATGAAGACGCCAAACCATTTCGAAAATTTGACGCTCCCATTCCCTATGGACCAGTTTGTCCTTTATTTGTCTGAATCTAGGCGTCCTTATAATCAAGCAGGTAACCGGATTCTTCTGAAGGCTGGCAATAAATCGTGGCCCTAGAATTAAACTGTTTTAACTGCAACTACTTTATAACGTAATTTGGACACTTTCATTCTGAGACGACGAAACGTCGGTGAACGAAACTCAGATCGTCTGACTCTTGTTAAACTCAGCATGCATGGTGCTCACAGATTTGGCGGCCTTTTCTTAATATTGACTATTGTTATAAGTGTCTGATATATTTCTCATATTTGAACGCGATGAATGTTTTCATGTCATTGATCTGTTTCAATTAATTTGTGTCTCATTTTTTCCAAGCTATGATTCGTATGAATAAAATTTTGTTAAGTTCAACAATTTGGCCACTTGTTACTGATTTTTTAATCATTGTTTTAAATCTGATGATGTAAACAGTCAGTGTCTACCGCGGATGTTCGGCCTGGTATAAGGACACCTAGGTTTGAAAGTATTCAGTAAGCTACTGGCTGACAATCTCTGTCTTGAAATTCGAATCATTTATGTGAAATAATGATAATGACGATGATTATTCTTTCTTGAAAATGTGCTGTTTTGATTGCCATTTTAAAAAGCTGAAACTCTGCAGTGAGCAATGAATATGACATAGCTATTTCACATCCCTCATGCACTTCAGTGGAACCCACAGGGACAGAGAAATAGGGGTAGACCACGAACAACCCGGAGAAGACTCATGGCGAATGATTTGAAGAGAGGAGGGCTACAGTGGAGAGATGCGGTGAGAAGTGCCCAGGATAGGAAAAGGTGGAAGTCTGTTGTTCGTGGCCTATACCCTGAAACAGGGTGAAAAAGGCGATGATGATGATGATTTTACACTCCTGTTTTCCTTAATGTACAGCAATCTAATTAGTTTTCCTAATGCCATATAGGTGAATGTGACTCGTACATTTTATGTTTCCTATTGATAATAATGCTATTGCCGATAATGGTGCTGATGATAAATAATAGCAACACTGATATTCCAGTCTAGTGGTTTTGCGCTGTTTTTTTTTTTTTCTATTTTTTATTTTTTATTTTAAAGATCCACATTGTATCACAACACTTTTCATGCATTTCCTGGCTCAAGCGAATGCGCGCATTCTTAGGAAGTGCCTGATATTCAGTGATACGCGTATATTTACGAATATTCTGCAGGCTAAGACTTGATTCCTAACAAACACAGTTCCAGTTCTGTACATACTGAATTACACTTTCTCATTTTGTGTTCTTTGATACTGTCATGAAAGAGAGGTTAAAGATACTTTCTATCTATGCATAATCAGCGCTATTCATTCATGCCCCACTCCTTGCAGTTATTATAAATTCATAAGAGAATAGCTATGGTTATTTTAATACGAAGAAGAAACGCTAGTCTGATTTGATTCGATTTCGGTACAGGTAAAATGTTACTTTCTGTCCTTGGGCGCAATTACCACAGATTTGGGTGAAATGATGCATACTTGAGGCCCAGTTGTCTGTTATCATTGGTAAATTATATTTATGATCCATTCATGTCGAGACTGTGAGAACACAAAAAAGTATCCTTGCAGTCTTTTTATCTTCTCTTTCATCTTATCTTAATATAATCGCATTTCATATTACCTAACTTATTTTTTTCTTGTCTTATCTTATTTGATCTTATTGTGTCATCAGTCATCAGTGGCGGACCTTTGGGTAAAACCACGTACAAGCTGGTCCAGTTTCACTTCCACTGGGGTCACGATGATCAGAGCGGCAGCGAACACACGATCAACGGCAAGATGTGGCCCTCTGAGGTACGTCCTCTGCTAGCATGGTTATGGTTTTTATAAGCTTTTCAACCTCCTGTAGTGGTGGTTATCTCAGATGTCCGCAACCGTGGTCAAAAAATAATATGACACTATTGTGTTGTGTGTTCAATTCGTCACATCATGCTGGCATGCCTCTCTCTCTCTCTCTCCATATTTATCTCTATCCCTCTATTTTTCTCTGACTTTCTTTCCCTCTCCTCCACTCCCTCTTTCTCTGTCTTGGTCTATTCCTCTCTTCAAACGCTGTCTAAAGGCTCAATCCCAGTACATTCGATCGTCTAACGTACGTGAAATCACGTTCGTTTACGATCCAATGTCGAAATGATGTCACACGTGGAGCGATTCCGTTTCTGGTCCGTGTTTTGCCGGTAGTGGCCTTTGGCGGGAGATTTATTTTCAGTTCTACGTCATCCCATATAGCCTAGATCTAGTTCTAGTTGATTAAAACAGTGTCTGAGAACCTTGCTTCTTTTTTATCTCATAGATGCAGTAGCTCTGATGCTTCTTTATTGGATGAGGAGAAGACGGCAGAATTACAAGCATTAGTGGGTACATAACATTTGTCAATGACGTGAGACATGGTGAATTTCACCATTTAATGGAGGAAGTTAGGAATAATGAAACAAAATGTTTGGAATACATTCGAAAAAAAAACTTGCGCGACGTTCAACAGTCACCACACATTGCAAAAACAGAGAGGCGAACTTCAGAAAACCATAATTATATACATATTCACAGAAAGCAAGGATTGTGTCAGGGAAACAGGTTTTCCCGCCTTCCCTTCAATCAGCTCTCTTTCTCCCTCACCCCTCTATCAACCCATCTCGTTCTTCCCCCCCCCCCCCATCTGTTCCTCTCTCTCCCTTACCCTGCCTCTCTCTCCATCCCTTCTCCTCCATCCCTTCTCTCCATCTGTCTCGCTCTTACACCCTCTGTCTCTGTATCAACTCTCTTTGTTTCACCTCTTAGTCTGTCGCCTTCTTCATCCTCACTGTTAATAATTACAAAAATTTTTGTATGGACATCTCTGGCCATTACGATTGTTTTGCTTGTTTTACGTGACATGTTGCAGAATATTTTTGATATAGTAGAATCTGAAAGGAGTACATTTCTGACAATGTCATAGTTTTCTCTGTCTATACTTCTTGTCATGTCATACCTTCCTTCCTGTCCTGCTTCCTTCCCAAAGTCTTTAGTTATTGATCTTAAAAATCAACATTACTGAATCATTTTAAGCGAATAATTCATAAATACATAGATTTACTACTTTAGAACCAAGAGATACATGGTGAGTGAATGTGGCATAAGTACACAGATTTTTATTATTTTTTTTATAATCAGGGTCATGAAATATCTGTTGAAAGATTTTGATACTTATAGTGAACAGTGGTGTGACACCATGATCAACACACTAAAGAAAACATTACCCTGGTATGAACATCTGACTATAAAATTCTGACCTTGTCAGTAAAACATGTTGCCAGAAGTCACCTTAAATTTATAAACTAGTCTGTCATTTTGTTTTGTTTGTTGTTTTTTTTCTTCCAGCTTCATCTGGTGCACTACAACGCAGACAAATATAAAACCTTTGGTGACGCTGTGAATGAGAGCGATGGCTTGGCTGTCATTGGTGTCTTTATTAATGTAAGTGCTTGAACCATCTTGTGAGTGGAGCTTCAGTTTGGTTACAGAGCAAACAGTGTGATAAATAAAATCTGTTCCAATAAACCATAATACAGAAATGATATCTTGGAAGGTTACGAGTTTATCTATGAATGGCGTAATACCTTTTATGTTGATAGTGTGATAAATAAAATCTAAAATCTATTCCAATGAACCACAATACAGAAATAATTTCTTGAAAAGTTATGAGTTTATTTAAGAATTGGATAATACCTTTTATGTTGGCTGGTATTCCACACCTTGGCCGATATTAAATTTTATTCATCTGCTATTATGACATCGCCTTGATCTCACCATATTCTAGATACCCAGACTCATGTTTCATCATGTAATGACTAGTATTTGTTAATGTTGCTCTTTTTACTTTTTATTGACTGTTATATATTTATGAATTTTAACAACAACAACAACAACAACAACAACAACAACAACAACAACAACAACAACAACAACAACAACAACAACATAGAAAAAAGAAGATCATGAAAATTTGTTGTCTAGTTGTAAAATATCAATGCATAAGAAACATTCATTTCTCTGAGAAAGGACAATATTACAAGGAACTGAAAGTTGATCATTTCTTGTCATCTTTTTTTTTTTTTTAATGAAAAAACACTAAGAGGAAACAAAAAAACTGATAGGCTGCATATTAGAACTGAACTATGATCTGGTGTGGTGTTGTCAGAGTATCTTGAATGAAGGATTCATTTTCTAGTGCGTACTTAGCTCTTCGTACAGCTTGTGATTGCATAGTTTGCTTATACATAGTTCTCCTCTCTACAGGTTGGGCAATCTGACCATCCAGGTTTCAAGATCCTGTCAGACAACATGCAAAATGTCAAATGTAAAGGGTCAAAGGTGGACACTGGTGTCCAATTCAACCCAGCATCTCTCCTACCAGGTAACTGCACTGGATGAATTTGCAACATATAGTTTATAAATTATCATATTATGTTGATTGAGATTTCAGGTGTTCAGAGAGACCCTTTGACACAAGGGGTTAGTTTAGCATAAGGACCAACTTAGAGAATTGTTTTAGGGTCTTCTAAGAAATAGTATGAACTGGATTTCCATGGATTCATCAACAGTTATGTTGTTGACTAATATTGATATTATGTAACCAGCCATAGTAAGAATTGGAAAACAAACCACGCATGTACATGTAGTGCATCATCCCAGTCAGAACTAGAGTGCTGCATCTCAAGTCTGTGGAGGAATGCCCAGATTCTGTTTTCATGTATGGAATGTGTAAATAGGTCATTACTGAGTATTATAATTCCAATGATATTGCAGCCATGTGATGCACTTTTGGTGTGAGTATGTCACCTTTACAATAATATCTTAAATCTACACTGTGATAACTTTAAAGTGATTTTGCACACCTGAAACAACAACCCTATTCGTAGGCCCAATAATGTGGGTCAGACAGGTACAACATATATTTATCCTTAAATCTGCTTGAAGTCAACATGAAATGTATCAACAGTCTAAAATTCTACCATGTTGTAATGTTTTGAGGTGAAATAATAGATTGTAAAGCGCTTAGAGCCTGTAATTACAGGAATAAGAGCTATATAAATACTCTCTATTATTATTATTATTAAATAAATGTGTGAAGAATATGATAACTACATGGTATCACTGGGATTCAGACAGAAACTTTACACCTCACATTTATTTGATCTCTTTTTTCCACAGAGGACACATCTCAGTACTGGACTTATGAAGGATCTCTAACCACTCCGCCCTGCTGTGAAAGTGTCAGGTGGATTGTCCTCCGCAATGAGATCTCCGTCTCTCCAGAACAGGTAACACACTGAGTAAAGAGAGTTTGAAACAGCCGCTACTGAAGGGTTTTGTGCTCAGATATGAGTTTGTCTGACATCAACTAAAATTCATAAGAATGTATAGTTGATCAGTCCTCCTCTTATCCCCCTCCCCCTTCTCCCCCCCCCCTTTCCAACCCTCCAAAAGGAGAAAATTAGAAGGCACATTTAAGATTAAGCTTGCTGCATTGACTATTTAAACCCATTTTGGGAGGGGGGAGGGGAGGGGGAGGAGCATGTCAGCATAAATAGATATGTTCAATGAACTATAAACAGTCCTTTAATAAAGGGACGTAATGCTGTAAATGCCTAGACTGAGAACGATTCAGGCCTGTTCAGCTGTGAATCCTGGAGCAGACAGATGTTTGCCACAAAACACAAATCATTTGTTCCTGGTTATTTGAGCTCATTATTCGAGTTCAGAATGAAAGATTTGATAACAGTTTTCATTTGCCGCCACAGAATTTTAAGTGGACTGACAAATGGATTCTGCCAGAAATTAAACAAAATACTGTCTACATATATGCTCTTCTGAATGTTTGCATGAAAATATGGAACAATGTAGTGATTGATCTTGAAAGATAATTCTCACTGTCAGAAGAAATATCATCTGTATAGAATAGTTTATATTTTGATGTCTCATTCAGCAATATGTTATTGTCTTGTTGTCTTGTTGCCTCTCCAGTTGCGAGCCATGAGAAACCTGTGCTGTGATGACTGTGGAGCCAAACCCATTCCACCCAACTACAGGCCTCCTCTCCCACTGGGCAGTCGTGGCATCCGAGCATCTTTCAAGTGAAGCTGCCGTCCTCCTCCACTCTTCACTTCCATGGCAATCATAGACTTTTTCTGTCTTCTATCTATATCTTAGCTGTCAGGGTAGAGCAGTTGCTAGAACTGGCTTAATCAAATATTTGATTTATAAATGAAGGTTCCAGTAGAAAAACAGATAGGTCACACTTTTATGAAATATGAGTTATTGCCCGGACATTATAAAACACAGTGCCAAGATTTGTTAACCAGAACAATAATTCGGAAAAACCAGGTAAGTTCCAATAAAAAGAGTTTTCAAATGGCTGTACAGTGAAAAAGTATGGACTTTTGAGTTTTAATTTCGGTTTTTCTCGCTTTGTAGAAAATGTGACTTATCTGTTTTTTCCACTGGAGTCTTCTGTCTAGATTTTTTATGGGCAATTTCCATTGTTAGCTTTACCCAGTCTTTTTTCTTCAGCAATAAAGTTGTGATCAGTTTACTCAATGTACCATTGTCTACTGTTCAGCAAGGAAAATTTTGTTCAATCTCAGTCATCTGTGTTTTGTGATAGTGCTTGTTCATCATGGTTGATTCAGTGTGGGTTAATCAAGATGGTGATTTCTTTCAAAACTTTTCATTTCTATTGCTTAATTAAAATAATGAAAGTTTAATACAAAAATCTGTTTACCTCAACAACCACATGATCATGATAGCAATAGAGTTTCCGAATCAAAAGCTGGCATCTTTTTAAAATCTAACCATAATCTATTATTGCTATAAGCCATAGCTTGGCCACCATGATATTTGTTAACTGCTCACTATATCAGAGTATAGGATATAATTACAGAGCATCAGAGGACCAATATAGGCCTAGCATTGTAGATAGTGTAGTGATAATGAAACCCTTAGCGTCATACATTCAAAATACATCACATTCTTCAATATACAAATACTTTTTAAGCTGTATGTATTATATGAGTAAGTAAAATTCAAAGACCCATCAAATCTGAAAGACGCAATGTGTTAACTTCTGACTGATTTCATAGAATCATAAAATATTGTTGACATAAGATACATTTACATTTTGCATTTTGTGTCATGCTGGCAAGTTTCATTATGTATGTCCACAGATAGATAGACAATTAGATAGATATTTAATATGTTTTTGTTTTTTTAATCCTTGCAAATTTGTGAAACTACTCATTTTTAACATTTCATGTTTGCTGGAATAAGGCAGAAAATGTGTTGATGATCACAATGCAAAAGTGAATTCACTATTTTAATGATCAAAGCATAATTACATCTAAAGAAATTTATATCTTACAGACAGGCTATGATTTTTAAAGACTGCTCATGTTATTCTGCACATGGAAAATCATTTTATCAAGTTCTGTTTTTTTTTTTTTTCCTTAGACAGATTCTCAAGTAATACAGTGTATATGTTATGTCCATTTCCATGTTTTCTACACAAATGACCAGAGATAGATATAATTGTATATCTAAGTGGAATAAGGCTGTAGATAAAAATGGAATTGATCATTGAATAACATACAAAAATACAGACTGATTTAATGATTTCTTTAATCATCACAAATATTAGAGTTTAAAAAGTTATATCTTATAAATGGAAGAGCTTATACAACATAATGAATATTCTGACTTCTTAATTCTTTCGCCTTAACATTTTCCACAGGAAGGTAGATCTATGTACACAAAAAAGGTGAAATTTTAATTAGGTGATTGTGCATTTTTAATGCCAGTTCCCTGCTGTTTGTTGATAATGTTGTCCCATGAAAGTAGCATCTCATTATCTGAGAATGTAATCATGTCATGATGAAAGAAGAGAACATATTCTAAACTGGATCAAAATAACATGAACTTCTAAAGAAAGAAAGAAATAGGCAAACCTAAACTTAAAATTTGATATTTTGACATTGCTTGATTTATATGTTATAGTGTCTAGTTTTTAGATGTTATTTATAAACATCAAGGTGGCATTTCAAAATCTAAAGAAAAACTGCACTAAGAAAGAAAACAAAAACAAGAGACCTCCTTTTGCAGCAAATTAAAATTTTTTGTATGGTATCAAGCAGTGGAAAAACATGTAATCTGATTTTTTTTTTTCAACTCATGTCATAATTTTACTTTGAATGAAGCACAGAGTCAGATGGTCTGGATTAATGTAATGCTATTTTTTGTGTGTTATGTATGAATGCATTTGATTCCACTTTATCTAAAGGTAATTCCTTATTTATGAATTATTTCCTAGTTGCAGTTAAAGTGAAAATGATGATACCTCACCATGACAATGATATGATGCCTATGGCATAATTTGTTACACTAATTCAAAGGAATTTTGATCTGTGACTCTCAAAGCACAGGTGTTATTTTATTGTAGACAAAGGATATATGATTACGTTTTAAGTACATAGTGAAATGGTTTGTTTGTCCTGTGTTCAAAATTGTTGTACAAATGTTGTTGCCTTGAAAGATTTCACATATATATATGTATAGAGAAAAAATGTATCTTTAGTAGCACAAAGTGTTTTTTTTTTTGTACATTTTGTGTGTGTGTGTGTTTTGTCTTTCACATTTCACTTTTTCTTTAAATATGGTAACCAAGATATTGTTAGAAATAATTTTTGTTTCTTCACCCACATGATTAAAATTGTATCATTCCTAACTATAGAGAATATTGATGATAAATCATACTATTATGAAACCAGAGTATATTTCATGGACAAAGGAAAAGAGTGCAAAGGTACAAAATATCTTGCAGTGACAACAAAAAAAGATCTGAATTGAAAGAATTGTCTCAGTGCTGTTGCATTTGGTGATCACTTTACACAATTTGCATACCTAGCTTGATTCATTACTGTTGAGCTGACTTTGATCTGGTTAGAAAGAAACTTAATATCCTTTCTCAAGATTGTAAAACAGGAGAATATTGATAAATAATGACACTGAAGGAGGGTGTTTTTAATATGTCATGGTGATTTCAGCTGAAGTGAATGTTTTACATATTTGCCTGCTATTAAAACAGTAATACTAAAACTTGAAACTTGATTCAACGTAGTAAATCTGTGAACAGAACTACAGCCAGAAATTAAACTTAGAAGTTTCAGAGGAAACTGCTGGAATTCCAGTTTACCCATGATACTGTTTATTCCTGTTCGAAATGGAATTTAGGCCTAATTGGCAATAGATGACAGGTATCCCATAACTATATTGTATATTATTTGGAAGTACTTCATTTACAAATTCTAATGAATGAGCGAGTCCTTGTCAAATCAATTTCTTGACATTTTAAGGATTAACTTCAATTAAAGTTTTTTGATGATTGTCATATGATATAGTATTTCACCTTCATTGCATATAAAAACTTTGCAGATTGAGTTACTTCTGTACAATCTCTCTCCCTGTTGTTCTGGAAAAAGACTCCGTGTTGAATAAACCAGATATAAAATTCATATAGTACAATAACGAGTTTGAGTTTTTTTTCTTTGTGTTTGGCTCTTTTAGGAGATAGTCTGGTGTATATTTCATTGGACTCTGTTAATGGTTTCCTTATTGACTGTATTTTTGCTAACTTATCCCTCACCCCAAAACCCATGAAGTCTACCGTCAGTGCCTTTTTTTTTTTTCAGGCTTTTTTTTTCCTCTTTACGAAACTGATTTCTTTTTTACTTTTTTAAATGTCTTTAAATATTTCTGTACTATTTGCTTTAGTATCAAAATATAATATGACAATGTAATGAGCATAGAAAACAACAACAACAACGAAATAAAAACACATTTAAATTTAGATACATGAGTGATAAATAATCACAATAAATAGAAAAATAAATATTTCATTTTTGGGCTGTTTTCCAGTAACTTTTTTTTACCCTCTGTATGCCACTTCACTTTCATTCTTCATTTGATGTAAGATAAGATAAGATAAGATAAGATAAGATATGAATAAGATTAACTTTTTTGTCCTCAAAAGGAAATTATATTCACCATTGATAAGACTGGCTGAGATAACCTGCCTTGGGTGGCTGAAAGGCTTATCAAATATTAAAGCTGATTAGATGCCATGAGCATAAGATACAGTCACACTTCTAAGCATGTTGACAAAAATATCAGGACTCAAGGCAGACTCAAGAAACCCCCCCTCAGCTTGATAAGTGTATCACCTATGGCGGAAATAAGTTTTTTGTAACGCTCCTGATCAGTTCTTATACGCAAAAGCTAAAAAAAAAAACAATCCCAAAACACCGACATATTGCTTACCTAGCCTTTCTGTCAATTCGTTTTTCTTATCTTATCTGAGGCTGACTATTGATGTATTAATTAATGGCAGGTGGGTTTCCTGCATTCCTCACAATGAGTGTAGTTTACTAAGATATTTCAGTTCCTGTTTTAAAGACTGATATGTCCAACAACCTGGGGGTTTTTTTTTTTCTAAATCTTTTGTTTTTTTTTTTGAAACAGAACAACCTCAGAAAGCAAGACAAAGTTTAAAAGACTCTTACAAAACCAACCGACCGACCAACCGACCGACCGACCGACCAACTAACCTAACTAATTAACTAACATAACTAACTAACTAACTAACTAACTAACTAACTAACTAACTAACTAACTAACTAACTAACTCACTAACTAACTAACT
>JBCAUA010542923.1:0-13528 GCA_038406235.1 Peronia verruculata | reverse complement strand
GAAGGGAAAAAGAGACACCCCCCCCCCCCCCCCAACCAAAAAAAAAAACCATGATTTTTCATTTAGACTAGATGTCTGTTCTGTAGCCAAACACTCAAGAGCTTTTTTACTTTCATGTGCTCGCCAAGCACAATGCTTGGTAAAAACAAAACAGCTGTTTATGGTTGCTCAGCAATCCTCTCACGTGCGATTGGAATTTATGTTCACTATAGACTTTGACAATTACATGACAATAGAATAGCTAAACATATCTCATTTCTGGAATTATTTAACAAGTTTTCATTTGGGTTTGGTAAATTTTGAGTGGAGATCAAAATTTCTGCTTACTTTTATCCAAAGAAGGTTTTAACGTGCTAAACATTTATGATTTATCAATCTGAAATAGCCAGATGTCGGCATTTCTAAGCAAGAAGTCGACTGCAAAATAATAATAATATTTTTGATAAATAACAATAAGAAAAAAAGCCAGGCTCAGAATTTTCCCCATTCCCCCTCGCAGAGAGCCGAACTCGAAACTCTTAGATCTACATCAGGCCCACCACCCCTGAATCATCAGCTGTCTTGAACCGATGGACGCCGCAATATTTGCTTGCTAAGAGTGAGCACTTCGGTGGGTGTGCTTGCGATGCTTGGAAAGCAGCAAGGCAAAAAGCTTGCAAGTGCTTGGCTACGCAACAGACCTTAAATTCTAGATCTTGGGAAAATAAAAATGGACATATTACATTTCTAGATCTAAGTCACCTTCATCAACTAGATCTAGATCTAGATTAGACAGATCTTTGATTTTTTAATAAATTGTGAAAGGAGAACGATCTCTAAACTTTTGTTTGTTTAGACTAATTTTTTTTGTGTGTGTTTTTTTTTTTTTTTTGTTTTTAAATGCATCTTTTAAATGCTCATCAAGCAAATCCAAGTGTGAATGCAATGTTAACTTCTAGAAGATAGATCTGTATATAGTTCTAAACATGTGGCCGTATGATTATGCCATGTGTCTGTGCTAAAGAAGCTAAGCCTTTGGTTGTTAAGAATTTTGTTCATGTTGAACAGTTTTTGGGTCAGTTTTATTTTGCCACATATAGTGAACAGAACATTATGCCAGGACACGCATGATATTTCTGAACCGTGAAATGGAATATTATTAATAAAACTGTTCTGATTTTTTTTATCTTTCCAGATCTAGCTCATGATTTAGGACATCTTCACTCTGATCCTCAATACCCTGATTACATTCCCAACCGGAATTTGGGGTATAAAAAGGTGGTGCCCACTCCCCGAAGATACAACAACTCAAAACAGAGTGAAAAGCAAAGATTGAAGGACAAAGACAAGAAAAAAAACAGAGAGAGGCTGCCAATGTTTTGATCTCCTAGACTTAGGAAAACATCCAAACACATATGAAAAGAGGTAATTTGTACTTATGTTTTTTTAATTATCAGTGATTTAAAATCTACATGGTAGTACATGAAACAATACAAAAAGTATCAAAGTTTGCAGATGACAAATCAATAATCATTAACACATCAAATGTCATACCCTATTGAGGCACAAGAAGGTCACCCTGAGGGTCAGTACTGTGAATACAGACCTGAAGTAGCCAGCTAAGCATTAA
Organism: Peronia verruculata; assembly: GCA_038406235.1. Classification (NCBI taxonomy): domain Eukaryota; kingdom Metazoa; phylum Mollusca; class Gastropoda; order Systellommatophora; family Onchidiidae; genus Peronia; species Peronia verruculata. The sequence continues at coordinate 11,919 of JBCAUA010542923.1, read as the reverse complement.
GTAAATGAAACAAATGCAGGGTCCAGATGAAGAAAATCTTTAAATCGTTCATTCCGCCATGAAATTCAAAATTTCGAACCTGCAACATTATTTCTCGAGGAGCAAACGCTTCACCCAAGGCCACGGCAACCCCACTCCCCGAGTTCTTACTGCCCTATGTAAGTGAAGATCTAGTTGCTGAAGTTTTTGTAAGTCAAACTCTGGGATTCGCACATAGACTTCTTCGTGTGAAAACAAAAAATGCGGCATTTCAGAAGTATGATAGTTTTGCTTCTGTCTCAGGCAGCAGCCAGCATAGGTCCAGAATGGCCAAGTGGTAGATCTGGGCCACTTAGATCTAGATTTAGTTGTAGTATTTGACAGTTGCAATTCAATTGTTACATTTTCTGATTGGCAAATGGACTGTTACATTTTGGCATAAAATAAAAAAAATACATTTTCAGATCTAAATCTAGACTGTATCTACCCAGGGAGCTTATACTATTATGCTGGAGTGCGGACTCCTGGCATCACACAAGCCATGTGTGGAGCCATACCAGTGGAGGCAAGACACCTAGTTAACACTGTTGTTATTATGTTACCACGTGTTCATGAACGAAAATCACACTGTCATTATCTCATGATTGCAAATTTACTGTATTCTGTCCTTGCTGTAGCTCTCGATTAAAAAAAAAAAAAAAAACAGAATGAATCAGTTTGCTTACAAGGAAATTTATACCAGATCAGAACAGTGACTAACTCCATGGGTGGTAAAGGACACCAAGCATAGCAAAATAGCAACGCCTCTAGGGCCACGGCATCCAATGTTGGCATGCGAGACACAGGGTGTTTTCTTAACGCGGCATCATGAGTCCGCACTCCAGTATAAATAGTATAAACTCCTTGTATCTACCCAAGCTCTAAATCTAGACCCCCCAAGGATTAACTTTAAATGATTTGCCAAATTATTTTATGCAGTGCAATTATAATTACATGAAGATCTAGATCTTATCAGCCAAAATGGTTCATAATGTAGATGAAGTAGACCTAACACGAACACCCCACCAAGCTATTGACACTCCAGTCCTCTCAATCTCAAGAGAGAGGACATTCCATGAGCAAAATTTTATGATAGCCTCCACAAGTGCTGTTGACAGATTTCTTTTTTTCTTAATGGGGTAGTGCAATGTCACCGACAACCTATGCAATGTGTTGTAAAATAATAAACTTCTAGTAGCCAAACCATGTTACCGGTGTTATATTTGCGAAAAATTGCCGTTAATGTGTTCATTTTACCAAATAAGACGGCTTGCGGTTCTGCGCTTCTTTTTGCCACCTCTCTAGTCCATTAATGTGTGACGTCATAGTCTGCCACAGATCTATGGAGTGTCTATTGTGCTGCGCATACTTATTGTGGCGATAATTTCAAATTCAGACAATAAACCTTAAGTTCAAGTGACATTGTGAGAAATGTCACAACGCAACGAGGAGCCTCTTAAAAATGCCCAACTGTCCTGCGACCAACAGTTCTCAACCAAATACACCATTGTTTACATACTGAATAGGTCCACTCAAATCTCCCGCTAGTGTGCCTTCCGGAAGCCGCTGACATCTCCCCGGTTTACGGTCGAATACGGAGAATCAGGTGGCCCGATTGATCTCGTCTCTATATCTGTTATAATCTCAAATTTAGAAAGCCATCGGCTTCTAATTTATGTGTCAATGGGTTTACAATAACTGTGGCCTTTCAATCTTAGGCAAAAACAAAAAGAAACTTGATACCACAAACTAATGTTGCACTACCCCTTTAAGCCTCTCAATCCCAAGAGAGTAGGATTTTCTCAGCTCTAAGTTGCTGTCTGTTTTTGGTGAAAATTTTTGTGGGTAGAAATGTGGAATTTGGAAATTTTGCCCTGATAGGGCCACTCCATCTACTCGGTCATCGATTTTGAACTGCCAAGGGTTCTTTATCATGCAGTCAGTGAGATCAGAAAGAGCTTCATAGTAAAGGGAATATTGATATTAGGATTTTGAGAAATATCAGCTAGATAATTTTTCCCCCTCTGGTATCTGTTACCTGAACACAGCCCTACTGAGCACTGACGCTGAATCACATTCCATAATAAACTTTCTATATAAATATTATCTAAGGTTTCTGCAAGACACTTTATTCACAAGCATGTTTTAGATACATGTAAGCCTACATCAAGGAGGCTTATACTATTCTAATTGGAAAACCTGTTGCACTTCTGTCAAAAAAATATTAAATTTTTTGTAAACACTCTAATTATAAATTAAAAATATTCTATATTTGTTGAATTCATTGATACCAGCCATCTGGAGAAATGACTTCATCAAAGCTAGATCTCAGCTTTGTCAGTAGTTGCATTATCTCTTTTCACCCTAAAGCGGCTTGAGGACAGCTATCTCGGTATTTATAGGACAATCAACTTTTACACTTAAAACTAATTGAAATGTCTATTCTGACACTCCAATTTTGACAGTGCTATACAGGCTGTCTGCATTATTTTTCATTATATTTTTCTACTTTTTTATAGTTAAATAATTTTTCTTTGCTGTTCAGCATTTTATTTAATAATATCACTTTCAAATTATTTGTGAGTGAAACCACTGCTGAAGATTAAATCCAGAGATATTATTAGCTCGGGCTCAGCCTGTATGTTTATGTTACAGCATGTAAACCTTCTATGACAGCCAGATTGCCATAAACATCCTGATGTAGTTTGTAGGCTTACACATGTGAATTTGGGTCAGTGGTCATGCAACAAGAGGAGAGGATTTATAATTGGCATGCATAACACTTCTAAAATAGAGGAACGATAGCTTGTAGCTTGAATAGAGCTCTGCTGTAAACTGCACTTTTTCAGCAGACCCTGTTACTCTTGTACATAGTCTCTTTTTTTTTTTCCCTTCTTTCTCTCCCTTTCCCTCTCTGTCTCTCTTTTTCCTAGATCATCATCAGTTCCCTCATTTTTACTCTGCTTTCAGTCTGTCTGTCTCACCCACTTATAAAGTGGATTGAAATAGCAAGAGTATCGTAGACAATCAACCACAAGACAATAGTTATCATGTATCCAGGTGAAGTAAATCAGATATCAGAGGGGGGTAGGTTGAGAAAATGGGCTGTTTCTGACCATGGGATCACAGTGTCACTGCTAGTAACAGCAATGTTCAAAAAACTGCCTCTCATGTGCTGGAAGACACACTTTGCTACACCCACAGGAAGCTCACAATGAACCATCCTCCATTTTATCTTTGATTGATGTTCCAGTGGCTGAGCGTTTTGCAGCTATCCTCGGAATCTTTTGATAGATGATGATTGGTGAGTGGTGAATGAGAGCACTACCCCAGGAATGTAGTAATTTGCGTGTTCATAATTATGACAGTTGCTAACATTGAATACAGTGGACGCTTCTGATTGCCATTGAGAAAGTAGACAATAAGTGTTAGCTCACATTGGGCAGGTAAGACTAACTGTGTCGCGGATACTTGGCACAGGACTACATGTAACCTCAGTAAGCACTCCTGTGGTTTTGTGGTCTCTGTCCGTCTCTACTACGGATGTTGTGAAAATGGCACTTATCAGTTACTGCATTTTTGTGCTAGCTAATTTAAGTCTGTAAGAAGATACTGCATATACTAAATACATGTATTAATTTTATAGCATATAATTATAATACTGCTACCATGGCCCATGCATTAAGATCTAGCCTCAGCTCTAATTTTATTTATTATTATAAAGTTTTCAAACTCCTACAAACACACAATGATTCTATCCATTTATCCTTTTTATCTACCTTAACCCTACCTAACCTAGCCCTGTCCTTGCCCTATCCCTGTTCCTAACCTAAACCTAACCTTAACCCTCTAGTAAACAGTTCAGCACCAATAAATAATCAACCAAAAAAGTTTGTTTGTCATTTGAGACACTCAGACAAGGCCAACATAGTCATAATCATATTGACTGTAATCAACTTACACCATCTTGTCCCTGGAAATAGACATTTTATTAGCAATGATAACCATGCCCCTTTATAAATGGAATGCAGTAATCAGTACATGCTATTTTCGTGAATTCCATAACAGAAACAGATCAAGGCATCAAAACCACGGGAGTGCCCTCAATAACCAAACTCCCTCAAGACATTATCTGATTTCTCTTTACAATAGTAATTGATCTCCAGAATTGAAAAGTTGCTTCAGCTCGATTCTCTTGTGCATCTTCCTCTTTCAGCTCTGTTTTGTTTCTGTTTAATGTTGTTGATATTCTGGATTTGAGATAAGAGCACCTGTAAATTTCTGACGGATAGATAATTCTAGGTCTTTGTGATTCATTGGATCTGTATGGTGTGTTGAGACTTAGTTCAACTCACTTTGCCGCATTAGACATGCGGTGTACAGAGTTCCATTTCAGTGACACTGACGCTAAGTGTATGAAGCTAAGACAAGGCAGACTTCACAGATTCTCAAAGAGACTTTCAAACCAGATCTTATCCCGATTTATCCTTGAATTGATCAGTCTGCGTGTCACAGCGAATGAGTTAAGGCTACATGTAACACCAATAAGTTCAGAGTTTTTGGGCTACAAGTAGCCGATATAAGGTCACTCTTACACTTTTTGGTTTATCTTAAGCCTACCTAATATGAGATGTGACACAACGAAATCTGGCTCTCATCAAATTTTGGGCATGTAGAGTTATTTGTATTTCTGTAAAGATTGTTCATTTCCCTTTAAGTGTTTGAAAAAACTATTCTTCTAACTTAGGTAGAAGTTGAGATATTGGCAATTAAAGACGAAAGGGGTGACCTGTTGCTGTAGCCGAATTTATTGAGAAAATGGCCGATCACTTTTGTAAATCATTATTTTAATCCTTGTTAAGCCATTAAATTACAGTTTTTGGGCTTTTGCTCGATGTATTTCAGCAAAGTGAACTATTACATTTTTAGATTGATTTAGAAGGGTTTGGTCAAGAAAGAAAAATTGTTTTTGTTGGAAAACACGTGATTTTTCTGGTTGGCTCAGTTTGGCGAGCACCTGATTTCATCATGTGGCATCTCATATCATGCGTATAGTAAATATTATGTGTGCAAACCACATGCTATCTACTTTATATTGATTATTGAAGATTTCAAACTTGTGAGCAATGGAATCTCGCCACATGCTGATTGAATTTCTGTCTACTCCTTTCTCTTTATGATGAGTATCATTTTCTTTTGTTTGTGTGTGTGTGTATGTGTGTGTGTGTGTGTGTGTGTGCGTGCGTGCATGCGTGTGTGTGTGTGTGTGTGTGTTTTTTTTAACCCTTTCAGTGCTTCGCCCGGAACCATTCCAGGATAAATATGTGCATAATATACCTATAACCTAGAACCATTCAGGGCCTATAATGACAGCCAATTTCAGGGATATCATCAGTTCGCCTTAGACTGTATATTATCTGACTGACTTCCTTTCCTTTCTTCAACCTTCTTTGCTTTGTCTCGAAGTGTCGGTTGTGCATGAGAGGCTGTTTCAAGTCAGAAATTTATACGTATTTTCTGATTCGTGCTTAGGTCAAAAGGAGGAGTAAAAGGAAAACATCATCAGAAGTGTTAGATGAGATTCTGAACGATTTTATGTTTTCATTATTGTCCTGACGAAGCGTCAAGTTGACTCCAAAATTTGGCAGATTTAACCATCGCTATCAAGTTCTTTATGGATTTCTGTGTTATTTGTTTTTCTTGAATTGTTTTATTAGTTACCGGTCTGACATTTGTATTGTATTTTTATAAAATGAGATTATGATAGTGCTGATGAAGATCTTTGTAGTGAATCTGATGATGACGAAGGTAGCTCAGTTAGATCTAGATTTATTAGGAGCGTGTCTCAAAATGCTAGCTTAAGCTCTAGATTTAGACTCTAGATCTGAAGACAAACAGAAACACATATAAATACGTTAAGGTTCTTTTTTTTTCCCCACACATAAATATGTGTCAATAGATTGTAGGAGTAAAGGAACATATTTGGTGAACAGTTATATATATGCAAAATTAATAGGATCCTATATATTAGGGAAGTTAGGGAGAATAAGAATTTGGTGCAATCAATCTGATTGTGGGCAAGGTAGAGAAAAATTCCCAGGCACAGGGCACTCCCAGCTGAAAGGGTTGAAGGGATTAAAGCTCTTATCATACTCAACAATGAGAAGAAAAAAAAAAAAAGAAAGAAAAGGTACATAAACAGTCGTGGACTGGTAGTTACCAATTTTATGTGTGATCTGTGCTATCTTTAGACATTGGAATTTCAGAAGTGGGAATTCGAGTCAGCTTTAGATATTTTTTGCCTTTGGGAATTCCCGTAGTCGTACCTGTCACCGATTTTTTTTTACATAAGCCTAGCCATGTTTGATTGTTGATCATTCTCCGTGTCTTACCTAGTTAGATTTAACAGGAAAGTATGAACTCTGCAGTGTACTGACTGACAGTCAACAGTATAGTCACAATATCAATATAGCAATTTGAACATTGCTGGCCTGCCTGAGATCTACGCTTCTATGTATAAAAAAGAAGAAGAAAAATACATGTACATAGATCTAGATTATATGATGGAGGAAATTTCTGCCTCTTTTGACACCTGGATATAATAATATGTATTTCATATGCTGCTGAAAACGTGCAAAATCATGAGAGAAAAAACAAGCTGTAGATCTATTCAGAGCTGTATATCTTGGAGCATGCCTGTAAACGCCTCATCATTTCACTGGGCTAAATACTTGGGACTGAAGTTGGTTAAATTTGTACATATATTTGTCTCACATGGCTTTTTTTTTTTTTTTTTAAGTTCCTGGAATTTTGTATGTTATAAACTGTTTGCAAATAAAGATAATCCCTCTCTCTCTCAGTTCCGTTGGTATCCTGTAGTAGCACTTAAATGTGTAAATCATTTCACTGGGCTAAATACTTGGGACTGAAGTCAATTAAGTTGTAAATATATTTCTCATATTTTTTTTAAATGGAAATTTTGTATGTCATAAAACTGTGTGCGAAGAAAGATTACGGTATCCCTCTCACATAGTTCTTGTTCCAATTTTTAAAGACATAAGTTAGCTAGGCCAATAATATTGAAACTATTTTCTACAAATGTAATTGGCTATAAAATAGTACAAAATATGATGAATTCATTAATTATCAACAAAGAAAAGAATTTTTTTTTTTTTTTTTAGTGCCAATAGTAGAGTCTCGATTAAGCCCATCGCCCGGAAATTTCGTGTGTCTATTTTTAGAAGAGGGGCAAATGTTGGCCTGCACTCGCTTGCGCTCTATGATGGCTAATAGCAAAAAGTTAGTTTCAGGGCGAAGAACATTTTATTGTTGCAAAAATTTCTATGGAACCGAGGGCTCTCTGTGTAATATTAATTTTGGAGATACATATGTGTATAGATCTAGATCTAGATAGGCCTATATATATATCCCTCTTATGCTTCTGACAAACCCTCCCTTCCTCATTATTTTCAGTTTCCCACCGCATCAGACCCAGCTAAGATCTAAGTTGCATAAAATGTTTATTCGTTCATCTATTAGTGATACTGATAAGCCTTGCATTTTATTCATCGAGGTGATCTTTTTTTTTTTTTTCATTTGCAGTAATAATTTTATCTAAGGCCAAGATTTGGATCTATATCTTGATTCAGATTTAGACTATCTAGACTAGATCTAGATTGATATTGATATCTAGATGTAGTGAGATCTAAACTCTTGATCGGTTGATGGATTTTATTTGCAAATCAGCAGATCAAGATCTAGATCTACGGTACTTTAACATGAGCTCAAATCAGCCATAAAATGTGAAATAAATGAGCGTAATGAATTTGCATTATCGTTAGTTCTATATAGTGAACATTTTCATAATAATCACGTTTGATTTCAGTGAATATGCTTTTCATTTCACCGACCATTGTAAGGTAGGCTTGTTTTGTTAGCTTTATGATACAGGAGGTGGAGAAAGATGAGGACAATATAATCAAGATACAGCAAAACTCTGCTCACACAAGTAAGACTTAACTTAGACAATGCTCATTTATCATGCTCTTGTTCACAAGACCCGCTTTTTTTTTTCTTTTAAATAAATAAAAACACTGACTGCTTGTGTTTTCATGAACAAAAGCGCACACTCAACACATACACTCACCTTTGAGTACACGAATTGTGGTAACTAATGTTGTTGATAGCTATACGGGCGATTGCATCGCCTTATCCACTCCATACATTTTTCTCATTGTGTTTTGGACTGTGGGAATTTTTTAAAAGTCATCACTTTCATATCCCCACAATCTTTTTGGCTTGAATTGCAACTGCAAACGCCCCAACAGCATGTTTTGTTAACCATCCTTATGAGTCAAATGCTCAATGAATAAGCGCAGTGTGGTCGCCTGCCCCCCTTTCTCAAAATAGATGCCGGTGGGTTTCGCAGAATACGCTAATCGAGACAGGTCTATTGAGCAGAGGATCCATTCGGATGATATGTCACCTGTAGAGTATCATTCTAACCCTAACTCTAGACCTAATCATTATTTGACATATCATCTAAAAGGTGAAAATGGCAGGGAAATTTACTGACATGGAAACAATCATCTAAATAGACAATGACTTTTTTGCTTGTTTGTGATACATGTAGGCCTATTGAATTTTGCACATCGTATTAAAATATTTTGACATTTAAATCATTCCTGGGCATAATCGTTTAAATCATTCCTGATTTGTAAATCTGCCTTCAGTGCTCCCATGAGAAAGTAATCAATTTCCGTGAGAAAGACTGAGGCTGACGAACAGCTTAACTGCTTCACTGATATGCAAATTTTGTATCCTGTGCTAAGCATTCAGGATACAGCAGTCTCAACTACTACTAACCCTCACCCACACTCAGGCCTGCCAGCTGCGAGCGATCCACTGTAATCCATCCTGTACTTTTGCACAGGCAGTCAGAGGTACAGATTGTTAGTCATTGTTACTACTCGTTATATAAACAAGTAGAGCATACTGGGTCCCATTCCTTGATCATCTGTCAATCATTTGCTTGTAGGCTCTTTTAAAAGATTTTCATACAGATGTGAAACACAGCTCACTGGATGGTGCATTGAACCAAAGGAATAAATGGGCTGGATAGTGGTGAGCTAGGCAAGGACATGCATGATGCATCTTTTAGCATAAGAGAGACCACTTTTAAGATGCATCTCAGACTTTTGCTAGCAGTAAAGTAGTTAAGTTATAAGAAAACAACTTTAAGGCTGCTTTAATTTATCCTTTCTGTGATTTAACACACCTGTCACCGTGCTTTGCCATGGTTCTGGACAAAATGCTGCTATCTCCCTTTGACTGGAATTTTAGTAAGAACTGGGGGTAGTTAATCAGTCCTGCAAGAAGAGTCAAATGTTCATCACAAGAGAATCTCAGAAGTAGCTTATACAAAGGTAAAAAATGATTGAAAAGCATGAAAAGACAAAGAGTATGTGTGTGAGTGAAAACTGGGTTATATAATTTAAGGCATAAGAATGATGATTAAACAAAAGCAAGCGATTACATCTAGAAAAATTCAAACTATGTGTCAGCTTTGGTAACCTGAAAAGTTTTATGATTATTGAAGCATTACTATCACTACCATGTTTCAGATGCAGAGTCTCGATCTAGATCTGTATTGCCTACTAATCTTAACTTTGAAGTGTTTCATACAATCATCATCATGATCAACAAAGCAAGTTCTGCAGACTGTTGTTTGTTTCATATATTAAGTCAGTTGCCTGTTGAGAGTATGTTGTTAAGTTTGAGACATTTTTTACAGATTGACCAACAAGGCAGATGTCATCATTGTTATATAAATCATTTATGAAAACAGATCTGTTTGATAACCATCTTTTCTGTAATACATAAACATCTTAACTAAGACAGCAGCTCTTGAACAATATTATTAGTCCTAGTAATCTTAAGATCTAAAATCTAGCTACCTCATACAGAACTTGGACTTCAGCCTTATAAAGATCACTCATTTACAAGTCTGCAGCCTGTATTTAGATACAGTATACTGACTTTTGATCTTGTTCTTAGTTTGGCTATTAGTCTTGACTAGACACTTAAGGATTAAATGGTCTGTATAAACCTCCTCTCCTTGGACATCATCAAAGATAACTTGATCTGCTTAGCTACATCTACAGAGGATGGACAATAAATTCAACGTTTATCAGGAAAGCCAGCTAGGATTACAATTGGTATGGGCTGATTTCACTGACTTTCAATGATTAGAGAGACATTAAACAGTATTAAATGATCAGTTTCTTTTTTTGCTTAATTTGGTTTTACATCAAATTACTTTAGACAATTTTGATTTACCTAGTTATAGAAATGCAGTTAATTTGTTTTATCTTTTTGAACTGGACACTGTTGACATTTCACACTGATTAGGATATGATGATGTTCAGATTTTATTTCCATTACATTATTTCAAATCTTATTTTGTTTCTCTTTATTGCTGCACTATTCATAAAACTTTGAAGGACAGCCAGGCACCCCAGGTATCAGGTTAGCAAGGTCTATCATGTAAACTTGCCTTGTACCACACTGATGCCAGCTCTTGCCAGGAATGCATCGAGATCAACTGCCGAAATGTCAAAGCCAAATTCCCTCATAACTCGGCGGAAGTCAACCTTAGCAATGTAGCCATCATTCATGAAATCAAACAGGCGGAAGGCAGACTGAAGGTTGCGATATGTCTCCTCGAACTGAAATTTAAACCAAAACTTAAAAAATGAAAATGAAATCTATCACTTTAACAATACCTGATGGGATCTTTCCATTCACACAAACTTACTTCAAAAGAAGAATACTGCCAAAAATAGTACCGTCATCACTATTATAATCAGTCATACAGAATAATCCTGCCTCCAATATTTCTAAACAATAGCATTTTTTAGAAGAAATCTACGCAAATCCCTTACAACACATCACAATATAGTTACATATATTATCACAGAACTGTTCAACCAATCAGCATAATACCTGATTTCTGTTTTGTCACAGGAAGTTTCAATGAATGAACTGCACTACATGATCTTAATTCGTGAACAACTCCAAAATATATGCTATAGAAAGAGACTGCTCAAGAAATAAGCAATAGCAGTGGTGACTTTTTTTTTTTCTTTTCGGTTCATTCCGTCTTGGCCTATGGGTTATAATAGTTCAAAATCTAATCTCCATAATTTTTAAAAAAAAATTTTATTATCATTATTGCTTGTTTTAAAATAATTTTAATTAAGCATGTGGGCCTATATTTTTCTGATAAATCCTCTTATGCAAAATCAATGCAGTTAAGTCAAGAAACTGCGATAAAGATTTCAAATAAAGGAAGGGAGAATGAAAACAGAACAATAGTGATATAAGAGGTTGGAGTGATTCTCAATCAAAGTGTTGTATCAAGTACACAAGTAGTGATTTTTTTGAGAGGGAAAATTGTGTTGCATACAATGTCGCCTGGTAATAAAAGTGACAATCCACATTATCTGACATTTCACCCATACAAGTTATACCCTAAATGCATCAGGTTCTGACATCTTATTAAGTCCCTCACATTTTGCAAATTCAACTTCTAACTATGGACATAATAAATAAATTAGTAAAGAATTAAATAAATAATAAATATGTAACCAAATAAAATAAACTTGCCGATGACCATCTTTCACCTCAAACATACTAAAATCTCATTAAATGTTACAATATGAATCCTGAATTCAAAATAAGTCATCTGCTTAACAAATCAAATAGACTGCTTAATTGTCTTATAACAACTCTACCAAAATGCATCAATTTAACAACTGGAAAAAGGAGAGGTCTAAGGGGAGTGGTTGGGGGTGGGGGTTTGGGTGGGGGCGTGTTAAATGACAGGATGTAAACCAAAAG
>JBCAUA010542813.1:0-16651 GCA_038406235.1 Peronia verruculata | reverse complement strand
CTTTGCTTGACCACCCTCCTGACACCTTAGAATGGACATATCAACTTTTTGATACCATTTTTATATTCAGCAGAGACCTTAATTTTAAAAGAAAACAGAAAGCCAAAATCGAATATTTTGAGCAAAAACCCAATTTCAGGACCCGCCCTTAACAAGTAACAGACCGGTATCGCTGGGTGTCCTCTGCCTATATGTGATATCAAAAGCCGTGCATTTGTATGACAGAACGAAATGGCTTAGAGTACATTGTATATATGACTGGTGCCAACAAACTACCATGTGGAACCCCAATTTTAGGTCAAACACAGCAGCTGTTTCTCCCTCTAATGAAACTTGTTGTTTTCGGTCACACAAATGTAAGTGAAACAATTTCAGGACAGATCCCGACAAATCATAAGATAAACACAGTCGTTCAAGTAAAATTGAGTGGTTGATTGTGTCGAATGCAGCACTAAGGTCTAAAAGTGCAAGTCTGGATACTTTTCTATTGTCTACAGTACACAATAGGTCATTATGGATTTTCAAAAGTGATGTTTCTGTGTTATGATGTTCTCTCTAAGCTGACTGATAAGGATCTACTAAATTATTCATGCTTAAGGGTGCTTTCATTTGCGTTAGAACTACCTTTCCTATTATTTTGGACACAAAATGGAAGGTTCGACACTGGTCTGTAACTCTTAAGGTTTTCAATGGGTAAACTAGCCTTTTTCAGCATGGGTGTCTTTATTGCCTGTTTAAAAAGATTGAGTGCTGTACCTGAGATGAGTGACTCATTTACAATGCTAGTTATTACACTAACGAGATTATCAAGGTGTTTTCACTAATAATTTAGTTGGAATTGGAATAAGTGAGCAGGACTTATGGGAGGACGATATAATGATTTGTCTAATAATATCATCATTCACTGGTTCAAATACAGACATAGGCTCCCGTTTGATTTCTTTTTGAGATGGTAAAGAATACATACAATTATTGCCCCATTCTCTCCTGAGATCATAAATTATGTCTGAAAAGTAATACCCAAAAGCTCCTGGAAGGTTACATTTTGAAATATTCTTGGGAAAGACTTTGTTGCTTGTTTTACCACTTAGATTGTTGGTTATAGTGATAGGTGCCTTAATTGTAGAGCATTCCAGTATATATTTGTTGATATGGGCCTCTTTTGATGATCTGATATGGGGATTTGACCTTGTTGTTAGCATTTCTTTAGGGGTCTTTGTGGATAGTTAATCTGGTTCTTCTCCTTCACGTTTTCTCTCCTTGTCGTTGTTCTGTCTAAATACACACCAAGCTGATGTAGGGCGGGATGTAACTTTTCTTTTCTATAAAGGCCATAGTTACTTAAGATTTCTGACATTTTAGCATTGTACGTTTTCGTTTTATCTGGATCCTACAGTATTACGTTGACAGTATCTTTGATGTCAACTGCAATATTTTTATCATCAATATGCATGTTTCTGTTTAGTATGGTGTGTTTGGCTTTTGTGCTTGAATAAAAAAAAACAACATAAAATGCAAAGTGGTCTGACACACATTAATTGTCTACAACACTGAAGTTTTCCAAGGTAGTTCTATTACCTGTATGATCCAGTCAAGATTGTGTTCTTTGTTGTGTGTTGGTGTCTCCATCCACTGGATCAAACTGTCTGTATCTTATACAGTTTTTAGATATTATATTTTACATTTAAAGTCGCCGAGTATGACAGGCTGGTTATTCTTCTCCACAAATTTCTCTATAAAATCCTCGCAATCTGTAAAAACCTCTTTGGTGGTAAATATGTGCTTGTAACTAGTTGATGGGCGATAGATACACAGAAAAGATAATATTTGGTCTTGTGTGGTGATATTGCATTCACAGGTTTCAAACGTTCTATGATAAAGGTGGTCTGTGGCAACAAATAGTCCATTTCTTGCTATCATAGAGACGCCTCCGTCCCTGTCTTTACATATGGGGAATGAAGTGGTTGTATACCCGGGAGAAGTAAGTTCCTGAATAAAGTCTTCATCGCCACATGGACGTAGCTAATATTCTGTAAGAAATGCAATATCCGTATTGGATTGGTAAATGACTACATTTCAAATCTTTTGGGAAGTGACTGATCTTCTACATGCCTTTTATGAAAAAAAAAAATGAGAATTATAATCATGTTTCGATATTCCCTTGAAAAGCATGTGTGCAAATTTTAAACGACATTAGCTGAAAAAAAATGTCATATCATATTTATTATACATTCATTCAATATTTGGGAGCAAACTGTAAGGTGGCTGGCGTTTGATGACAACCATAAATGATTTTAACCTTTTTTGGTGTTCGCTGTTGCTTTTTATTTATTTATTTATTTTTTTTAACTTGAGTATGCCGAATTCGATGATAATGGTTAAAGACATATTTATCTCTTAACTGCTCTCAAATGACTGAGATAACCACCCCTCAATCCACCCGACCTTTCGAATGTTCATGCACAGCCGATCTGTTTAAGCCCGATCTCTGCCTGCCTTCTACTTCTCTATAAATCTGTGGAAACAGAGCGAGGAGAGAGAGAGAACTGAAAATGACTTGCTGAAAAGGATTTTATAACAAACAACTTTGGCAAAAATGTTTTGATTTACTTTAACTACAGTGTTTCCAAACACTGACATATAGAAATAACACTGGTAAGTGTTTATCTGTTCACATTTTATCTGACTAGAAATAATCCCACGGACAACATGATATTTCTGACATCTTAGGGTGATGAAAGTATTCATTCTCAGATGCAGATCACATCAATAAAATCGTATTTGTTTGTCTGTTAACTACAGAAAATTTCTACAAATACAATTGTTACTATCTGAGAATAAAAACGACAAATTGTTACTCGGCGTAAATGCATGTGTACCTTACATGAACATGTTCTTATTCCCAAATGAAGATAGGAGTATTTACAGTAATCAGGATCTTTGTATACTTAATTTTGTAGTTTCTTGGAGCAGTTGGATCAGCAGCACAAGCTCCAACGTAAACACCACGTGGGATGCAGTTTAGCAGCCAAGGCAGACAAAAGCTCATCTACAAACTCACGGCTACACTTAAGAGAACATTGGAATCACTGCAGTGGAGGACATCCGCTATAGTCTGCGATGGAGAGGGATGGGCTTCAGCATGCAACACGGCCCTAGATATACGACGTGATGACAAATCTTAAGAAAAAAATGATAATCATGTCATAGTCCATGAAGCGGAAAAATGGAAAGTGGATTGAAAACATAGACGAAAAACATAGAAAAACCACGACCTAAAATGTCATAAGATATTCTTCAATAGCAAACATGCACATAGATTTGTGTTCATCATTAACTGAAAAATCGTCCAGTTTTCTAACACAATCATCGCTATGGGATTGAGGTCACGCCACTTTCACACTACCATCTTCCATGCTATTATCCAGCAAGTGCCATGATGACAATGAAGTGGAATCCTTCTAGTAAAAATACAGGGCGTTACAGAGGAAACACCAACAGAGGACAGTCATACTGTACACTTATATTGAAATGCCAAACTAACATTATTGTACTTATGCGAGACAAGGAGTGTCATTATTGATTCTGAAAAAAAGGAGAAAATTCTTCGGTTTAGTATATTACTCAAGAATCGTTGATATAATCTACATAAATCGCATCACAGTAGAAGAGATCTGCAGTAAGGCTGAGACAGCCACTGAACCACACGGCTCCATGGTCAACAAAAATCAAAACAAAACTGAATTGATATGCTTATTTCATAAAGTCATTGGCATTTCCAAAAACTGTGCCAGGTGGGGATAGACAAGAGAGACAGAAGATGCGTAGAAAATATAGTATCAAAGAATAGGCAAATCAGCCTTTCACCAGAATGGCAGGGGCAAATGGAGAAGAATTATCTATGGTGTCACTGCACTTCTCATCTCCTCACCCCTCGCCCCTGCCCCCGCCCTGTTTTGCACAGTTAAGATATCAGTTAGTTATTAATTGGTCAATCAGTCAGTCAGTCAGTCAGTAGTCAGTCAATTAGTTTATTATTAACTTGCATGGCTAGCTACTGATGAGAGATTTAAAAATAAATTCCTGGTATAAGGCAATGCTGAGTAGATAATTCATAGTTCAATTACTTCGAAACCATCAGTCTGTCAAGCAGATCATAGAACTGATAAGCCATATTGTAAGCAGTGAAATTTAGGGGGAAAAAAGGCTTGATATTAAGGTGGCTATAGTGGTTTCATGATATAAATCAGATCTACCCAAAGACTATACATAAGATAATGTGACGAGCTAGAATATTTTCATTTGCTATGTAAAGACGTTTCCGTCCCATAAAGAATCTCAGACAGCAAACTAAAATTATATCTCAGAGGCAGTCTCAGCGCCACGTTATCACATTAATAAGCTATATTAGAATTTTTTGAGTGAAGAGGGAGGTCACAATGTTGATTTTGGTTGTTACAACATATAAATATTGATTTCTTGACAGACCCCATTTATATCCTTTAATATATATATTTTTTTTAAAGTATACACCTGGTTCGATGACTACGATTGCTAAGAATCAAAGAAAATTATTGGTACCATCTCCATGAAACTCACAGTTATAGTGTATGTGTGTGTATGTTTTTCTGTGCAGGAGTATGCATGCTTGAGTAGGACTGTATGTGAATCTGAAAGAATACTTTTGGTCCCAGTACTTCAACTCGACACAAAGAACCTCGTGACTTTAAGTTCATGGTGATCAATTGAGATGTAGTCAATGATTTGATTATATTATTTTCGGTTTTTTTTTTATGTAGTAGTTAAAATATTGTGACAAACTGAAGAATCCAGCAATCTGACCATGTGACAACTGAATAACTGCTTTCTGTCTTTCATTGGGTATCACATTTTGCAATGATGACATTTAGGCAGAGATAATACATAGCTGCCATATTATTGATGACAGCTCTGTGACTAAAGGAAACTACCAAACAATTATGGTTTTCCTAGGCTTCTCTTTCGTTGCTTGACATATCCCAAGATTGTACATGTAATAAGAAATTAATCTGCAATAAATTTGCAACGCCAAACCAAATTGTAAAATGTGCTTAAACGAAAAATCAAAAGTGGCTTAAAGACCTTATTATAAACATTTTGTTTTCATTTTCCATGCCTCCTTCTTAGCTTGCTTGGTGTTCTTAAAATAATTTCTACATTTTACAGAAGTCTTTTGCATGTAGCAAACTGTAGGCCTATCCTAAAACAAATTCGAGCAGTTTCAAATTGCAGCCACATGGAGCCTGACAACGTTGATATCACTAGCAACGTTACAGATGTTCATGGCGTAGGATTGACTTCAGTTAGAACATCCACCGAACTGCATTTAAGTAAATTGTTGGATGACACGACAACGGATTGGCTGATGATAGTATTGAATTGTATCATCAATGCTGCTCTTTGTGTATTTGGAATTACTACAAACATCATTAATATAGCTGTGTTCATAAAACAAGGGTTTAAAGATTCAATCAATATCAGTTTAGTAGGCCATGGCTGTCTCTGACTTGGGAAGTATGATCATTTTCTTATGGACGATATTCTGTTTCAGTCCATTTGTACAGCACGTTCCTTTTTTATCAGATGATGTTGGATATATGAGTGGGGCATGGCCTCGAATATTGTTGGACTTGTGTTTTGGTATTTCTTTTCATGAATGCTGTTCATTGTCTTTTGTTGGTGGTGGCAGTTTCGTTTGTTTGTTTGCTTGTTTGTTTGTTGTTTGTTTTAGGCCTGTATGATTATCGCTGCAATAAGGATATCGCATGTTTTTTACTGAGAGTGCTTGTGGGTAGAAATCTGGAATTCGGGAAGTTTGCCCGAACAGGTCATCGATTTATAACCGTCAGTTCTTTGACTTGCTTAACCTACACACGGGATCTCCAGGATATACGTGCCCTTTTTCCGAGAAGGCTAGATGCATTAATCTTCATTGTCGACCCATCCCTTAATGGGAGGACCAGGGAGTCGATCCCGGCTACAACACTGACATGAATTGATTTCGCCATAAAGCAGACGTCACACCACATAGCCAAGGCGACAAGCTGTAGCAGTTTCTCTCACGGCTCTTTCCTTGTATCACATTTTCTTCCAGTCTCTTTCTTTCCTGTGTGCCTCTGTGCTGTCAGTATTTATCTCCATGAATAACTCTTTGCCTGTTAGTCTTCTTTCACAAACTGTGGCCTTGACAGTTTATCCTCCAGTTTAGCATAGATCTATACCATTACATTTCATCTTCATGACCTCGCAGTCGTTACACAGACAGGGTCAGCCACAGTTGGAAAGTTTACCTGATGATCTTGCACTTTTTGGTCTCTTGATATCGTTTCACACAAAACGGTGTGGGAACCTTTGTGCATCATCGATATCTAACTCTGATGATGATGACAGTGAAAGAGCAGATCCGGTGAAAGAGATTATCCTATTAAGGCGATGGAGAAGGTCCTAAAGGTGATTTTTTTTTAAATTTGTAGATAGGTTATTTTAACCTTTTCCATAGAATCCAGCATGTTCAAAGTTAGAGTAAGACAGTAAAAAAAAAAAAAAAATATGACTTTTTCATACGGTAGCCATGGCAGCCCCACCATCTTGGATTTTGGCGTCCTAAATTGACGGATTGCAAAATCTGTCTCCTGCGCCAAATTCCAACGAGACTCGATAAATCTTAGTGAATATGGTATTTGATATAATATATAAAACTTTACGTATTTTGGGTCTTTTTGATGCATACAAAATTTTTATAAATTTATAAAAATGCTAAACAGCCAAAATTCAAATTTCCCCATTTTTTTTAAAACAAAAACTCCACTTTCCTCTAAGACTTACAGACCGAATTTAACCAACCGAATGAAGCATTTCAGGGTTCTTGATGACCTCTGTGTGTCCCCCATATCATTTGAGATGCAAACAAAGAGTGTCTTGGCCTTTACTATGACTCATAGTCGGCAACTGAGCTATTAATATCAGATAGAAAGCAAAATTGAGCTATTTATAGGAGGGTGAAAGTCATTTTTAGAACGCTTTCACAGATAGTAGGTACACCCCTTGTACTAGAAATCGTGATATTGCTAGAGGAGGTGACATTCAACTTATTGTTGCACACTTTGTCTATATTTAAACAAATCGCGACGACCTACGGTCTCGTTTAGCAGCTAGATGGAGCTATGTCCTGATTGAAAATTACGCTAGTTCCACCATTGAATGACCATTGATCAAACACGTTAGAGTGGACTTTGCGCCTTTTCGATACCATTTTTACACACAGAAAAGCCAGTACTTTTAAGAGAAAACAAAAGAACTAAATCGCCATTTTTTTTTTGGGGGGGGGGGAGAAGCCATATTTTAGGACGCCCCCCCCCCCACTCTTTTAATACCCAAAAAGGCACAGGGCTTATCACAGGTAGGTTTATCATTGCTGCATCAGTGCAGGGTAATGTTAGTTTTACCCAAGGGTCTACGATATGATATGATCAAGGGAGAACTTTTTTCTCCATAGCCAATGTTTTCCAATAAATTAAACTTTGCAGGGGAAGAAGGTCAGGATCAGGGATAAGGTTTTAAAGGGAAACTTAGCTAAATACTGAGGATATCGGTTTTATTTTAAAAGCTAGAAACTGGAATTTGTATTCATGTAGACAAATAAATAGTTAAAGTCTTATTGACAAATCAGAGATTAGTTTGGCTTGATGTAGCTGCTCTTTTATGTTTCCAAATCAGAAAACTTGGCAAATTACAGTTTCTATGTCATAAAAGAAAAAGTGACAGTATGTTCAAATCTTCATATTTTTTAAAACTGAGACTGGGATGTAATAGATGGTAAGATAGTTTAGAGATAATAATTATCTCACTTAGACTCGGGAAACTTGTCGTTCCTGGATACAAAGCTATTAAACGAAACAATAATGATCGCTCACCAGAAAGCTGTCCAATTGATAGAGTCAACGAAGCGTAATGAGCTCTTAATTTGCAAGCTTTTTTGTGTCTATGGTAGTGAACAGGGTGTTTGTGACAATTTCAAACTTATATATATTAACATGAAAAGAACGGGATAGCTCATTGGCCAGTAGATCAATGGTTTTGTTGTCTAGTACTTTGAACAGGTGTGAGCTACTTCACCTGGAAGATTTATTTTAATCTCATAAATATCTGTGATATTGATAAGATCGATGTTTCTGTTGTCCATGTGACCACTATTTGATATAGTCTATGCCACAGGGATGATAGAGAGACTATAAAAGCAAATAACATATTATGATAACATCATTTCTGAAAGGATATCTCGATAAACATGTGATGATCCCCACAGGAGGCCACACAATTTTTGATATCAATCTTTTTAGTTTTGCTATACAATATTTGATAACCCAAATTTATGTCGGACTGTGTATCTGGGCCTGGTATTGCAATGAGGAATCATGAGCAAATACAAAAGTTGCACCAGAATGGTTTTTTCAAAGCTTTTCAACCTCCTGTAGTAGTGGTTATCTCAGCTGTCAACACCATATCACAAGATAAAGACAAAACAATTTTGTATTGGCTCGCACATGGGAGTGTCTTTTCTCAGTTTTTTTTTGGGGGGGGGCGGGGGAGAGGAAGGGGTGCTTTACATAACTAACTGGATACAATAACTTTCTTTCCCATGGGACGGAGGGAAAGAGGAGCATTAATAGGCCCAAATAGACTCTAGGTCTAGCTGGGCCAGCTGGCCCAAATAGATGGCGAATATTTATTTACAAATTCTGATATCCTTTTATAACTCATAGACGTTCAGGGTTAAATTTCTCTGTATGTTTATATATACCATGATCAGAATGTTAGCTTGTAAATGTATCCACCATTATAGGCACAATAATAGCCTTATCATGCTAAGATGCCGTTAAACCCCAACAGAAACAACAATTAAAAACATCACAATAAGAAGTCTGGTCATGTAACAATATCTGTCACTCTTGTGCAGTGACAAATAGTGACGTTGTATCACTTTATATAATGATCTGAGATAATTATCTGAAGCAAATGCCAGTATAAGCATACATGATAACCCTCCAGGAACCCTCGGAACAAGAGACAGAAAGTGCACAGGATGTCCGGTGGATTGGAAGGAATATCACACATCTCAGCCCCTGTCTAGATATTTACGATTACAAGTACGAACAGCGTTCTTTAACATGCTAGGGTCTGTGTGTATTATTTTGTGACAATGACACTTTCTAAGCTTTATTAGTTTACAACTTTTTGGGTGATTCTCAGTTTCTTTCAGTTACTAGTGAGTTTCCATATTTTGAAGAAAACGCTAAAATGTCATGTAGAGATAATTCTGCGCGTCACTCAAACTGTGCTAATCTGTATAACTTTTAAAATTCCCAAGATGGATCAAGTCAGGTACTTAAAAGTGTTCGGCTATGAGGTTAGAGGCCGACCTACACGAAACGAATCGCCAGGAGGAACAGTTGTTTGGGGGGTCAATATCTAGACACGGAGGTCCAATCCAGGTTGCTGGGGACGATTCCTACGTCCGTTGGTGCCTAACGCATGTTCCCCACGACCGATCCAGAAAAACAAGGAATGCCTGAAATTTTGGCGCCCGACCCTGCGGTATCAGATTTCCTTTGAAGTGCCGCCAGGCGAGAATAAATTTTGAGAATTTAAAAAAAAAAGAATTTTGTGATCAAAATTAAAAAAACTAGTTTCAGATTCGTAATCAGCCTACGGAAATTAGTAAAACCTACGCGTACATATCGCTTTTTTGCTTGGTTTCTAAGAGGAAAAAAGCTGCCAGAAGCCTGTCAATAATGTTAAAAGCTTTGAGCTCGAGGCGGATAAAGACTGTGTGGTTTAAAAAAATCAGCAACCTGAGAAATGCTTAAGGAAAAATTAGTAAAAATTAATGATCTCAAGTGTTGTTTATTGTAAATGTGGACTTCCTCATGGATCTATTGGCTTCATAATGTACCTCTGTAGTAAAGTTTTCTTTTTTTTTTTCACAAATGAGTAGTTTTAGGTACTTTCATGTACATCATGTGCGGTACTAGCAATGTCTCCCATTTTGTCTCACGGAATGTTTATGCATTACTTATACAAAGGGCACAATTTACTTATGCAGGCTTATTCATCAAGAGCTCAAAGCATCTCATATTGACTTCATGTTGTGCATGCAGCATAAAATAATTATCTTTCCAAAACAAAACATAATTACTTTAATATTTTATTTAAATAAAACAATAGTTTAAAAAAAAAAAAAAAAGATATGTCTTTCAAGGAAACTAAATCTTTATATTTTTATTTTAATTAAAAGCATCTGTTTTGCCCAGGCACACTTCCTTCGTTATTGAAAGAAATCATAAACCCGTCTCTGACATCTTTTGCTTCTGGAGGTTTGCATAGAATCTAGAAGTGAACAATAATTGCGTAAAACAACACAGGGTCGACAGACAGAACGCTACGTGTAAATGTGGCAATCACAAGGAACAAACGTGTGGGATGAGTCCAAGGGAAGAAACCCCTGGGCTGAGGGGAAAGGGACATTTCTTGGTGTCAAACCTAGAGGATCGTGCCCTACGTGTAAATCGGGCTTAAGCTTATCCTCCTCATACAGAGAGTTATCATGGATGCAGGTCTACTTATTGGCAATAAGTAAATAAATAAATAAATAAAAGACTAACTACAGACTTCTTGACATTTGCCATGATTACACAGTCAAGATGTACATCCGCCATCTCTCATTCTGCTTCTTTTTTTTTCATTCCATCTCTCCCTGCATTTTACTGTACTTCAAAATATGTATAATATGGAGTGTTTCCTATAAATGTTTCTTTCAATTGGTCGTTCGCTTCTGACGTTGAACTTCCTCGTCCTCCCCACCTTCTATTGTTTACATTTACACTACAGTGGCTGAGGATACTCTGCTTTACTGAATGACAGATTAGTTAATTATATTGAATAGTATCATACAATCCATTTTTAGCTCAGAACATTCATGTGAAACAGATCTACATCTAGAGAATGCCTGCGTTCCTCAGATCTACATCTAGCTCTAGATCTAGACCTATATTCTGGATCTAGAGTCAGGGCCTATCTTGTCCATATTGCTTTTAAAGTCTGAATAGCATTTTAACGTTTTGCGATACAATCGGTTTATTATTTCTGTGGAGCATTTTTTATGTTCATGACACTATCGTCTGCACGATCTTTTTTCTTTGCAGAGCAATGGCTGAAGATGAAAATTGCTTGAACCCAACTTCGAAGGTTAGGTCTACATATTGAGTATAAATCAGTAACTAACAACAGCAGAGCAAAGAAATGATATTTGCAAGTTATTTCTACCCGTCCTCTTTGCTGACCTTGTGGCAAACAGTGTGCGAAACTAGCATATAGATTTCTAGATCTAGATGATCGCAGCACAACAATTCATGGTACGCCTAACCTGGTTGCAAACAATATTATTAATGGATATAGTATGTAAGTCAGTTCATATTTCTATGAAAGATCAGTGAATTGTATCAGATAGTATCACATCAGAATCCCCATTAGTACTGAACATTAATCTGAAATTGATGCCTGACCGTCTGGATCCACAGTGAGATCATAGTACTTTTGGGATAGGCTACTGTGAAGCTCAAAACCTCAAAATAAAATTTTTGTGAAGCATTGCATTTTATTACCATGACAGCATAGATTTACATCTATTGTTTTTAATGGAGAGTCTAGATCTAGACCTAGTTTCATTTTGGCCTATGTTTTGGAATCAAATTCGTTTAGATCTAGATCTAGATCTAAATTCATTATGATCTCGAACAATATAAATGTATCCATTAAGTAATCCTCTATCCAGTCTATCAGTAGCCTATTTGATATATTTGTAAATCTTTTTTGCCGAAACAAACTGGTTGTCACCAGTAGTCCATCGGCCATATATTTTCTGTAAATCCTACTCAAATCATAGCCATAAATCAAAGTCTAGGTTTCAGTCTGAATTCAAAGCACTAGATCTAGATGTATCATCATGGTGTTTATTTGGTATTCAGCTAGATCTATACGTATCGTTTTTACATACCTAAGAGAAACAACTGAATTGTCACCAGTAACACTAATCATATTACATAACTTGGCAATACCTATATTAGATCTAGATTTCAGTTTGCATTCAAAGCTCTATTTCTAGTTCTACTTAAATGTCTTAATTTGATCTTAGTGCTTGTAAAACTAATAAACTCTTGTGTTGAGACAGCCGAATTGCCAACATAATCTGGTCGCATTTGAGAAATACAAGGAACAGAAATAATACTCTTATATGAGGATGTCTTTCTTTTTTTTTTTTTTTTCTTCTATTTTTAGCAATATCGATCTACATGACGTATATTCTAGGATGTAAAAATATGCTTTAATTTTTATCAACAATATTTCATTAAAATGGGGGGGGGGGGATATTGTCCTGGAAGATATTTTTTTTAAGTATTAGAGATGATTATATTAACCTTTTCCATCAAATTCAGCATGTTCATATTACAGGAGAACAGTGAAAAAACTTGACTTTTTCACACGGCTGCCAGGGTAGCGCCGCCAGCTTGGATTTAAGCCGCCCTAAATTGACTGATTTTAAAATTTATCTCCTCCGCCAAATTGCAAAGAAACTTGATAAATCTGGGTAGATATATATTATTTGATTTAATCTTTTTTTACCTCATCTGGATCCCACAGCATTAATTAACAGTATCTTCGATGTCAGCTGCATTTTTTAAAATCATCAATATGCGTGTTTCTGTTTAGTGTGCTGTGTTTGGCTCTTGTGCTTGAATTAAAACAACAACAACAATAACAACAAAATGTCTACATTTGTCTACAATACAGATTTTTTTCCAAGGTAGTTCTATTATCTGTAATGATCCAGTCCAGCATGTGGTTTTTGTTCTGCTTTGGTGTCTCTATCCACTGGTTAAAAATACATGTATCTAATACAGTTTTTATACATTTTACATCATTCACGTCCACGCTCCAGCGTGCCTTCAGTTTGATCCGTGCCAGCGGTACTGCCGGGGTTAAGAGGTAAAATTACGGCTCATCGCCGGCCCACCGTGGAGCGTGAGATAGCTGCATTATTTTAAATACATGTACACTTGCAATAGAGGAACATGAAACATTAATACAAAATATACACAGAGAGCTCAAAATCTTAATTTTCGTGTTGTATAGTTTTTAATGATATATCTCTTGTGAAAGAGAGGATAATATTAGTTCCAAAAAACAGGAACATTGTGATAGGTTTTATGAAATGTTAACCTTTTTAAATCTATAATTATCAGGCAAATGCCAGGAGGTAAGACAGCTTAAAAATGTGGTTGGAAAGACGAGGATTTTAGTTTTCCAACAGTGCTAGAAAAATATTCCAACTAAAACTGGTTCCACCACAATCGGGCGTTGAAATATGTGACCCTCTGAATAATTATCAGAGCCAGGCCCGTATCCAGGGTCAGAGGGTAAAGGCATGCGGACAATGAACACAACTTGACATCACTTATAAAAACTTAAAAATAGTTAAAACGTTGCTTTGTTTACAGGGTGTCTGAAAGGAGATAACATATAGACATTGCATTATTGAGATTAAAAAAACACAAACACATCTGTAATGTGCACAATAATTACAACAGGTATACTGAGTTCAGGGAAACAAGAAACACCTTGAAGTTTGTCTGATTTTCCCTTTTTTGTTGGTATTAGTTATTGCAGTTATTGTTTGGCTTGGAGAAGGTTTGCGTTCATTACTGTCTGTAAATTGTAATGTGCTGCTTCATTTTCTTTATTGCATGCGCTCTCCTCTCTAACTTTGAAATGGTGAAATGTATGAGTTCCTCACCCTGTTCGCCCAGTAATCCCAGTCCAGATTGATGTTGTTCTTTGAAAGGAATGCAGTGGTTTTCCAGAATGTGATATTCAAGGAGAGCGTTTTGAAGAAAATGTCTACGATATAGTTTCTTGTAATTGGTTCCTGATGTCTGTATAGAAACTATTGTATTTCCGCTCTTGATTGTGTGTGTGACAGAAGTGCGTGTACCGCACTCAAGGCTTCATAATTTATGCCGTTGAATTGTTCCCTGAGCCGAAATGCTTTGTCTACAGGTAACTGTGCTGTCTGTGCATTCAAATGTTTTTGTTCTAACTTGTGCTGTGAGTTGTGTTTAAACTTTAGCTGTAAAATAGCGATGGCAGTGATTGCCTATGAAGCATCTGCTGTGGTATGACTGGGCTGTGACGTTATTTGTGGTAAGAATGTTGTGCAAAGAGTGCGCTACAGATGGGACCCTGTAAGTTCAGGCTTTTCTACTTCTGCAGTTTTACTTTCGACTACTTCAAATTTAGATTTCCATAACATCGTCTCTTCCTCCGATGACTATGTAGTTTAAATGAATGCGCCATCAACGAGTAAAATCTGCAATAAGAAAGAATAAAGATTAAAGGAGGGGGCGCGTCCTGGAGGTGAATTTTTTAATTATCAAAGTTAGGTTATTTTAACATTTTCAATCGTATTCAGCATGTTCAAATTAGAGGACGACAGTTTAAAAAAAAAAGCGACTTTTTCATACGGTAACCATGACAGCGCCGCCATCTTGGATCTTGGTGTCCCTAAATTAACGGATTTTAAAATCGATCTCCTCCGCCAAATTTAGACGAATTTGATTAAACTTTTAAAATACATTGTTTGATATAGTATCTATAAATATACATATTTTGTGTGGTTTCCATGTAACATAAAATATTTTCTCTCAATTTTTGAAATTCAAATTTCGTAATTTTTTTCATGCTAAAAACACTTTTCTATAAAACTTACGGACCGAATTTAACGCACATAAGTAGCTTTTGGGGTTTTGTGGTGACAATGGGCTGAATTGGTTTCGGAAAAAAAAGACAGAAAAAAAGTAAAAAAAAAAAACGGTTTTGAGAAAAACGCGTTTAAAGTTTTGTTTTATTTTTTTTAGGGAAAAACTGATATTAAAAGTCTTTCAACCACGAAACAGCCTTTTGTTGCATATTATCCCTCTCGTCATGACTTCTGGGTCTCTTGTTGCCTTTTTATTTTTGTTGTTGTTTTTTGGGCGTATCTTCTATCGAAACAGTCTTTTCTTAGATACTATTCCTCTCGTTATGACTTCTGGGTCTCTTGTTGCCTTTTTTTTTTTGTGTGTTCTTTGGCGCATCTTTTATCGAATTTTGTGATGACCTTTTCTGTGACATATAGAGGACAACTGAGCCATTAGTAGCAGAAAGAAAGCAAAATTACCCTATTTATAGGAAGAGGACATTCATTTTAGAACACCTACATTTGTAATTTGCATGGTCAGCAGTTTTTCTCGCGTCATAGTGATCATCCAGTGTCCATCCCTGGCACTGGAACTCGTGATATTGCTATGAGAGGTGATATTCGAGTGCTTTTGCACCCTTTGCCTATATATAATCAAATCGCGATGTTCCACGGCCTCAGTAAGGACCCAGACCTGATTGACAATACGCTTGATCTACCGTTGAATGACCAATTGTCAAACACGTTAGAATTAACTTAGCAACCTTTTGATATCAATTTTGTACGCAGAAAAGACAGGACGTTTAAGAGAAAATAAAAGCGCAAAAGCGATTTTTTGGGGCCAAATCCATATTTGAGGACGCCCCCCCCCCCTTTGATGACTCACGTTCTAATTTAGTCTCAAGACACAATTTTTACTCGGTGAAGAACCGTTTACTGAGGCTTCATCAAATTCATTTTTTTCTCCTAGGGGTAAGGAGCTATTGATCGTTAACGTAATTATGCACTGCAATTTTAAAGGGAATCACACGGTTTTTCAACAGTCTCTTAAAACATAAATAATGTAATGCACCAACCAAAACTACACTTGAGGGAAGAGGAAAAACATGAGAATACACTGGTGGTCATAAGACAATGTTCACTTTAGATATATTCTTAGAATAATGGCCGAAAATGTGATATGACGGCACCCAGTAGCACAAACCAACTCCGAAATCTTATACTGCGACAGGGAATTCCCCCCATTGTCAGATGCCGCAGCTGAACTACAAGCACCCGGAGAGCCGGTTTGCACAGCCGTGAATTCTCCATAATGTTATCAAAATGAACAATAAAAGGGGTAGTGCAGTCACCGACAACCTATGCTATTTGTTGCAAAATAACAAACTTCTAGTAGCCAAAACCATGTTACCGGTGTTGTTTTTGCGAAAAATCGCCGTTAATGTGTTTATTTTACAAAATAAGACGGCTTGCGGTTCTGCGCTTCTTTTCGCCATCTCTCTACTAGGTTAATGTCTGACGTCATAGTCCTCCAGGGATCTATGGAGTATCTATTTTGCTACCCATACTTATTGTGGCGATAATTTCAAACTGAGACGATAAACCTCAAGTTCATGTGACATTGTGAGAAATATCACAGCGCAACGAGGAGCCCCAAATAACGCCCGACTATCCTCCGACCGACAGTTCTCAGTCAAATAGACCATTGTTTACATACTGAATAGGTCCACTCAAGTCTCCCGCTAGTGTGCCTTCCGGAAGCCGCTGACGTCACCCCCGGTTTACGGTCAAATACGGAGAATCAAGCGGTCCGATCGATCT
>JBCAUA010542703.1:0-16652 GCA_038406235.1 Peronia verruculata | reverse complement strand
ATTAATGATGAACTATTTGTTGTTAATGAATGTGTTATTGTAAAGCGCCTTGGGGCTTTGCATAGGCGCTTAATAAAGGTACTATATTATTATTATTGCTCTTGCTGTTGCTGTTTCTATGACTGTTTCTGCTTTGATGATATTTGTTGTTTTTGTACATTTACTACATTTTTTTTGTTTTGTTGTTTTGATGTATCTAGGAGTAAATCTTGTTTTGTTTTTTATGAACTTTGAGCAGTTGTCATTGAAAGGTATTTATGAAGAGTCAGATGCTGCTTTGAAAACAAATTAAGCTCTACTTGCAGAATTTAGTAGAGATCAGACATTTCATTTATTACTGTGTTACAATGTGTGGCCAGAGAGAGAAATGTTATTGATCATTTCCTGCCTTCCTCAACCTCGCTTTGGTGTAACCTGTTCAAATGTCCTTTTGCCACCAGCTTTCTCAGACAAATAAACATCTGTAACTCTCATTGTTAATATTTTTGAGACATCTGACATTGGCAGGCCATGCATACTTGTATGTAATTACATAGGTTTGTGAAAAAGTTTCCTTGTTCTGTTAATTTACTAAGATATCAACCAAATATACACATATACGCAGTGATGTGAAGACAGGGGTGGAAATATTTGACACAATCAGTTCACATTGAATATTATTTTTTTCAATTCAGGAAGCATCAAAGGAGAGAGACAAAGAGAAGCAGAGGCAGGCAGAATGGGAAGCCAAACATAAACAGAAAAGATCTACAAAAGACGCACCTCCTGCTGAAGGCAGAACACCATAACTGAGAAGAGATCAGAAAGAGAGAGACAATGTATGATATTAAAACTGCAGCCATTGACTCTGTTTTCAATTATAAGCATAAGCTGAAGTGCAGAAACCAGTTTTGCTTCATAATTTATATTTTTTTCAATCTTTATCTTGTTTGTGCCAAGCAGAATTATGCATTTACGACGTAGATTCTCTCAAAATCTATAAGCAAATTATTTAAATATCATTTTGCTCACATATTCAAATTCAGAATCAAGGTTGATGGGTTTGTTTGTATTTCCATGTGATGAGACGTTTGCTGTAATGGTCACTGATTTGGGACTCTAACCACCCATGCAAAGTATAACATTTTTAAAAATTAAGATGCAAAGAAATTTACTCTCTCTTTTTTTTTCATGACTTTTGAATGTTTGTCGTTTGCAATAACTGGCTGCATAGTAATGATCCTGAATGAGAATATTGTTCACAGTAAAGCCTGTTGCACTGGGAGCAAGTCCATGGATATTTTGTTTTTTATAATAGCACACAGTGTGCAGGTTGAAACTACCTATATTTGCTTTGCTGCTATTGGAGTAATTGTCTTACTCTTTCCAACTATTTTATCATATTGTGCTCTAATGGAAAGGAAATGTCCTCTTTCTTTATTTCATTCTGAACGTTACTTGCAGAATGCAGTAAACCTAGAAATTGATGACAAAAATAGTAGTAGGTCTCTTTGGCTTGTCACAAAAAAGAAGACAAAAGAAAAAACGTGACTGATTATTATCATGGATTATGATTCAGTAAACATATTTGTAATGAGTGTTATACTTTATCCAAGTTACAGTTTGATCATATTGTAAACAGTTATAGTCACTTTCCAGGAATTAAGTATGAACATTCAAGCTTTTGTGTGTTCAGTAGGTATGACCAGTGATTCATTTCACAATTGTCTGTAGCAGATTTGCAAGCCAAAAGGGCTGTTAACTTACATTTTGTTGTTGATTGATAGTTAGATGTATGTCAGTTGTGCAATGTGAATTTTCAACAGTTTCTTCCACTGCTCCGCCAATGTTTTCCTATATATAGTTCAAGTGTCTGTACAGTAAACATGACCATTACTATACTGCAGTGCCAAATTCTTTATAATTTCTCTTGTTTTTTTTGTTTTTTTCTTATGGGAAGCTTGTTTGTTTATTTCTCTTTTTTTATTGCTGGTGATATTCTTATTTTGTGAGTGATGTAGGATGCAGGCTTGAAAAATACGTGATACAGAGGCTCAAGTATGTAGACTCTTACCATGTGTATTTTAGGAATCTTTAGCATTTGTGAAACTGGGATTATCTACATTTCTCCATATCTCAGAATTCACTTATAAACATGTATTTAAATATACTTATAAATATATGTACAGTATTTGTCTTTCTTCGGTCTTATTTATCCAAACAGTGTTTTATTGCAAAGATAAACAGTAGAAACTCACAGACTGACAAATTACTACCAGTAATGAGACACAAACTTCACATTTTTAATGGTATAACACATGCATATATTTATATTTTACAATATCATTGTTTTATGTTCCCTGTTTCACTTCTCACCATTTAATCAAGATGAAATGCTCAAATTTTATCTGTCATTTTACTTAATTACTTTTTATAGATCTAATTGGTTTCAACAGTATTTTGCAAACATAATGGCTAGTACACTTGTTTTATTTTGTTTACAATATTAAAGATATGAGTCAGTTTACAAACTCATGTTCTTTAATGTAATATTATCAATCATTGCATGGTTTAAGTTAATCTTAAGCATTTGTGTGACTGATGCTATGCTTATAGGCTAAAGAGTAGAATAATCAAATTGAATCAGTACAAGAGATTAAAGACACAATGGAAATGGAAAAAATGTTAATGAAGGAATTAACAGTATTTACTTCATAAGGGATAGCAATATCTCTTTCAAAATTAATGATGAATTGTTCCCTGTTTCTGAGCTGCTCTAGATCTGTAGTGTTAGTGACACAGCTTTCAACCAGTCACAGTGACCTAGATATGACATCAGCTGATGAGTTAGTGAACTGTTGCAAACTGAGTTGGCCGATTACATTGTCTGGGATTAAACCAGGGTATTGTTATTGTTATTCTGTTCGCTATAACATATTTAATAATTTATTATCATGTTGACTCTACAGATTATTGCATTTTTTCTGTTGCATAGTATATCATTATTTTATACTGCTCATAGCATACAAATGCATAGTTATTATATAACATGTATTGCTGTATTATGTGGGTAGCAATATGTTATTGAAGCCATTGCATTGGTTATGATTTTTATTTTCTCCAAAAGTGTCCAAATCACTTGTATTGTTAAGTAAGTAGTCTCTCTCTGTTATCTTGTCAAGGAATAAATCAAGGGATTATATTTTAAAAAGTGAGGAAACAAGTGCATCTTTTAGAGTTCTCTAGTCACTTTGTCATAGTTTTGTAAGATATTCATATTGTAGTAATTCATCAGGGTAAGTGTGCTGACTCTCAGAAAATAAGATTTTATCTCCTGTAATGCTAGACTGAGAGACTGACCTTGCTCTTCCTGCACTGACAGGTCCATTTATAATTTTGAATTCAAAATTTATAATTAAATTAACTTCAGTAAACTATAAAAGCAGACTTTCTGTTACAAGTTGGACCTCATTAATCCAATCTTTGATCTGACAGGCTGTTTTACTCTGCCAAGCAAAGCTTGGAATGTACAAAAGGGCAAGATGTTTCTGTGGGTTTGTTTGACAGCCTGGTACTGGTGACTCTTGTACAGCTTGATGTGCACAAGTGTGTGGATGTGAATGTCATGTTTAAGTTTTTCCAGATAGTTCTTGCTTATACCCTTATCCAGTTATTGAATTGCATTAATTTTTCTGTCATATGATGTAGGCCTTTATCTTTTTACTCCAGTTTTCATACTGAGGATGCCATTTTTAGAACTTGAACATGAATATTGGTGATATTTGGATATGTTTGTGATATGTACAGAACAGATACAATGACACATGCATTTGTTATGGATTATCAGTGATATTTCTTACACATTAGATTCATGCTTGTATTTTTATACTCTGAACTGTCACAACTTTTATTACATCAAAGCACACTGTGAACAACTAATCCTCCCCACTTCTTCGCTCATATGTAACTGTTTGGGTAAAAAACATTATGAGAGTTCTCTTTAAACTTAATGGACAGAATTAAATTGTCACAAGCCAGGATGTGAACATTTGTGTTGTCAATATTTTTAAAAATTTGTGCATGATATTATTTCATGTCATTTTGTCCATGTTTCATTTTATTTTCACATCAATACAAGATGTTTTGTCAATTTCTAAAGTAACTCTAGTGTCACAAATACACTTTAGCATTTCTGGTACAACTTGATATGTGTCTGACTCTTCTTCATATTATTTGTTGACAGTTCGTCATGACAATATTTCTGATCATCATATTTAACCTGAATCTTTTGCTGGATGTGCTGTTTGAAGATTGTCATCACCTGTGGTAATATTTTACTGTCATGCAATAAGAGAGAAAGAAACTACTGCTTAGTTGAAAAGCCCTTAATTTTGCTATGGTCAGTAAACCCTTTTCAGATTTTTGGATAAGCCATAGCGAACTCATCATTTCAGAACTGAACTACTCTTGCATACCAAAAAACATGAGGAAACATCAGAAAGAGAACATGACGTACACAATTTCTTAAGTGTCTTAACACGATAGTTTAATTAGCAGTTCAGTGAATTGAAATGATAATTGAATTATAATTATTGTTGAACTGATTCCCTGTTAAATATTTCTGTCATCTCCTATACAGTTTCACTATGCTATCTAAATTGAAAGCTAAATATAGAAGACTATGGTCCCTAGTATGCACTTTATAGCTCATCCTCATTAATTAATCATAGACATAATTCATCCAAGCTGTACTTCTTCACCACAATAAGATCAAAAATGATTTCTGTAAGCATTTCCTTTCTTTACGTTTTGATGGCAATGATATTGTTTTCAATAAGTTGTTATTCTTTTTACCTGAACAAAGCAACGGCAAACGATTATTCCGTCCGCAGTCAAGATAACATGATACCATTTTCAATTCCGAAATAAAATTCCTGGAATTGGCACTCCTATGTTTCTGTGATACAAATTAAATGATTCTTTTCAAATAAAGCTGTGGCTGTTGTAAAGATATGCTCTTCTGTTGTTGTGTTGGGTTGAATTAAGCTGTTGTAGCCCAAGCAGTTTCTGAGATGCTATGCCATTTTTGAGTTCTCTGTCTGTCTGTCTGTCTCTCTCTCTTTGTCTGCCTGTCTCTATCTGATATCTGTCAGTCTTTGTCTGTCTTTCCGTCTCTGCTGTCTGTCACTCTGTTTATGTGTGTCTCTGTCTACCCGTCTGTTTGTCTCTGTCTGTTTACCTGTCTCTGTCTGTCTCTGCCTCTTTGGCTCATTGTCTGTCTCTGTCTATTTGTCTGTCTGCCTATCTCATCTGCTTGTTTGTCTGCCTGTCTGTCTATCTGACTAGCGCACCAGCCATAAAATAAATGTGATAGTAACAGATTGACAGATATATTAGAAAAACAACAAGAATAAGCCAGGATACCACTGCCAAAATTCCTGTAACAATGTCAATGAGGTGCCATGTAAGAGACAGCAGTCAAGAATCTCCAGTGCTCTCTATCTTTGTCTGTCCAGAGAAATCTGGTGACAGCCTAATATGTCATTCTTTGGTATGGTCATCAAGCCAGGCATTGTTTGGGTAACTTCCTCTGTGCTTTCCCTCCATTAAAACCTGAAGTATTAAGTCAGACAATTAGTCATGGCAGTGCTTTATGATTCTGACACTGTGACATTGTAGATGAAAAGTCAGATTTGCAATGAAATTTTAGTATTACCACTGAGTACAGTGTGCTAGAGGCTGAAACATACAGACACTAACAATATACCCTCCCTTCCCCCACATTATGTTTGTTTTGTTTTTTTTATTTCATTTCATTTCCAGGTATGATTTATTTCTTTTGTTATCCTTTATCATCCTGTTGTAAACTGTTCTATTCTGTCATTTAAATACATCACTTCATCCATTCAAAATCATAGTTTCAGTTTTTTACATACATGTTAATTGTTATCAGAAAGTTACATCTATGAATAAAGAACTTATGAACAGACCAAGATGAATAAAAATAAAAGGGAAACAAAATAAATATAATGCCTAATTATAATAACAAATAAAATTTAAAAAAAAACAAAAACAGCTGGGGACAGAAAGAATAAAACAAGGTAAGGAAGTATAAGAAAGAACAGAGCAAGATGTTTAGGATAGTTGTTCCCAAGCTTCCTGATAATTCTGAAAACATTTGTAAGTAAATTAGCATTCTTTACTCAAACCAGTGACCATTTTCTACCGGTCATTTTTTTTTTTTATGTGTGTTTTTTAAGCCTTTCAATCCTAGGACAGTCGGATTATATCAGCTTTAAGTTGGTACCTGATTCTGGTGAGAATTTTTGTGGGTAGAAATTTGGAATATGGAAATTTTGCCCTGACAGCGACACACAGCCTACTTTTACATCGATTTTGAACTGCCAAGGGTTCTTTACATAATGTACACCTGGGACCTGCGAAATATATTCGCCCTTATCCAAGAAGGCTAGACATCAGGCTTCTCTACCCACAGGAGCCATGGGACCATTGAGTCACTGAAAAAAAAATGCAGGTTTTTTTATTATCTTTGTGTCCTTCCATTCCTTGATGCAGGACCCAGGAGTCGATTTTGGCTTGTTTTCTCAGTGAGTAGATGCCAAACTACAGGGCCACTGTGCCCCCCACTCATGGTCATTGTCATCTCTGCTATTATACCATAAATTAGTTAAGTCACTTATATACAGGTCAGGGGTTTGTCTATTCAGCAAGTAAAGATAAAATGACTGTGTCAGAGTCCACACGTTTTTTGGTTACATGTATTTTTCATCCTCACGGACCCCTGCTAAGTAGTCCATAGTATTTAATGTTTCTGAACAAAAAGCATATTTATGTACACATTATATTTTATATATATTATTGTGACTCATTATTTGGTGAGGTCTGATCTGATACAATGTTCACAATTACTTTTGCACAATCATATCTCAACAACAGTTTATCAGGTATCTGGGCAATGGCTGGCTGAATGGATGGATGAAGGGAGGCATGAACTGATAGTACTGATAAGTGGATGGACAGATGGATTGATGAATGGATAGATGGATAAATGGATGTACAGACAGATGGATGGACAGATGGATCGATGAATGGATGCTTGAATAGATGGATGGGCAGGCAGACTGATGGATAGATAGATGGAGGGATGGATAGACAGATGGATGGATGAATTAACAGATGGATGGATGGATGAAGAATTCACAGATAAATGGATGGATGGATAAATGGGGGAACAATGGGTGGATGGATGGATGATGGATGGATGGGGGAAAGATGTGGGTGGGGATGGAGTGATGGATGAATGGATGGATGGATGGATAGAAGGATGGGTAGATTAGATGGACAAATGGACAGTTTGTTAGATGGACGGATGCTTGGATGGATGGATTGAAAGACACACAGACCGATGGATGGATGGACTGAAGGATGAATGCATAATTTGAATGAATTGAGGATATGGTGGATGGTGGCTGGACTGATGGATGACTGGATAGAAAGATGGATGGATGGACAGATTGATCAATGGATGGATAGAAGTATGGTGGACTGGATGGATGGAACGATTGATGGATAGATGGGTGGATGAATGATTGAATGGATGGATGGATGATGGATGATGGATGGATTGATGGATGGATGGGGGAAAGATGTGGGTGGCGATGGAGTGATGGATGAATGGATGGACGGATAGAAGGATGGGTAGATTAGATGGACAAATGGACAGTTTGTTAGATGGACGGATACTTGGATGGATGGATTGAAAGACACACAGACCGATGGATGGATGGACTGAAGGATGAATGCATAATTATTTGAATGAATTGAGGAAACGGTGGATGGGTGGCTGGACTGATGGATGACTGGATTGAAAGATGGATGGATGGACAGATTGATCAATGGATGGATAGAAGTATGGTGGACTGGATGGATGGAACAATGGATGGATAGATGGGTGGATGAATGATTGAATGGATTTGGATGGATGGGTGGATGGATGGATGGATGGATTGATTGATGGATGGTTGGCTACTTGGATAGATAGATGAAAAGGTAGATGAGTGGATGAAGAGATGGATGGATGGATGGATAAAAGAATGCGTGGATTAGATAGATGGATAGTAGAAAGACGGCTGGATAGATGATTAGATGGATGGATAGATGGAAAGATGATCGAACTGATGGATCGGTGAATAGATGACGAATGGATGGATGGACGAATGGATTGACAGATCGGCGAATGGATGTATGGGCAAATGGATGGAAGGGTGGATAGAAGTAGCCTGTGGGTGGAATTCGCGGATGGATGAATGAATGGATGGGTGAATATATTTTGATGAATGAATGAATGAATGAGTGAGTGTTACATTCAACCTAAGGATGGATATTATCATTAATATCAAATAATTTTTTTGCAAAATTATATGTTAATGGTTCGTATAAGATTCGTGCGCCTAAATAGTATGTAGATTTTTTTTTCTTTCTTTTTGCGTCAGCCAAAAATACCTGAAAGACATTCTTCTTTGTGTAAGACTCTTCACATATATGGTTGAAATCTTTAGAACTGAATAGCACCTCAGAAAGAATCCATATTCAAAATACAATAATATCTAGTTGAGCTCCTGCGGTGTATCGTTGGGGAGGAGGGGGGGGGGGTGAACTCAGCCCTACACCTATATCATCAAACTATTTGTTTAAAGGCGTTTACCTCTGATGTCAATTGATTAACCATTGTCATATGGTAAGTGACCTTTTATGATTTGAACGTATGCAAGACATAACAATAGAAAACAATAATGATAACATGTTGATAAGGGCTATTGTATTTAGAGATTTATCTAGATAATTTTATATAATCTTTGTTGTGGTTGTGAAGTTTAGCGCCCCCTATCCCCTCAAAAAATTTGAATCCATTATCGCAACATGCGCGTCAGGGGAAGCAGATCTAGATCCAGATCTAACTAATGATCGAGTCCTTGTGTCTTTTGTCTTCTGCTAGATCTACCAGATCGACTGCAACGGAAGAGATCGAGATCAAGACTTAACCTACAGAAAAACAGGTGGGTGCATTACATGAGAGCTAGATTGGTTTGTTTGAAATTGAGACCTATGTTGTCATAGTCATTATTTTATTATTTTAGTCTATTTCTTTTTTCTATTTCATTGCTGAAAATCTAGACTAGATCTAGATCTAGAGTCTAGACGTGTCTAATGAATGGAGGGATAATGGTATTAGGGCGGGTTTCCGCGATAGATGTCTCCATCGTGTCAGTTTGCACAGTTTGAATAAAATTGGCAGATTTTGATGGCAATAGATCTAAACTATATATATATCCAGAAAAACAAGTGCAATCTGACATGGTGCACAATGATCTACCGAGTAGAACATTCCCACCCCACCCCCGCGCCCTCACCCCTACTCCTCACATCACACTGACCCTCCAATGCACTAGATCTCTTTGTGCAAGATTAGATGTAGACTAGGATCTAGATCTAGTTTGTTTCCTTTTCCCCATATTTGCACGTTTCCAAAACCATAATAAAAGTTATTGAATGATTTGAAGGGAAAAAATGTGCCTCCAATCCTCTAGATTTAATTTTGTTTTGATTTTGTGTTCCAGTAGGCTATTACTTAGAAATTAGATCTATGGTTATGGTTTTTATAAGCTTTTCAACCTCCTGTAGTGGTGGCTAAATTAGATCTAGGTCTGTCTTTGCAGATAATATAGCAGTTTTGGTTGTAATACAGGGTATCAGATCTAACTCTGTCTCATGTGAAGTAAAAGAGAAGATATTTTAAAGATGTCGCACAAGTTTTAAAGGTGAGAAGAATTCTTCTTTCTTCACAATTACCTTTTTTCCCACTAGACAGAGCATTCCATACTTCTTTCTTTTTTTTTTTTCTTAATTTTTTTTTTTTTTTGTCCATTTGGTAAGTTGTCTTCTTTGGGTAGCATACAGACCTTAATTACAATATAATCATATGCAGTGCACAATCCTCATTTTCTTTCTGTCAAACGTTGATTCCAAATAATTGTCACAAAGCAGAGACACCTCAAAGCTGTGTTCTCTCTCTGTCCTCTTCATGACCAAACTAATGACTACACAAGTGCATGTAGGAACATCCCCCATCTTAAAGTTGCTGATGATATCATCATTATCTAGAGCCTAACCTCAACATAAATGATGTTTTGAGTTGTTAATAATGTCTCACAGACAACACTTTTCAAAAAGTGCAAAAACTATTTTTTCATGTTAATGTTTAGAAAAAAAAAAAAAAAATATATATATATATATATTGATATGCTTCAGAGTCAGATGAGATACATTCACTTCTCTTACTATAAAAAAGATGAAATCAGACTGGCTTGGTCATGCTTGCCTCTATTTATTCAAAAATGAATAATAATAAGCTTCCCTATTCCACTAGAATTATGAAATCCTTTGGCTTTAGATAATACTTAACTTAATACGAGGCATTGGAACTTTTTGTTGTTCAGTCTGTGAGAGAAATTCAATTGATGTTCTTGAAATGGTGTCTCATAGCATTTTGCTGAGTGAACAATCTTACCAGAGAGGCCCAGCTCAGATATTGTGATCTTATAGCCCCAAATTTTGCATTTGTAAAATCTGCAAAGCTGTGATGTAATGTTGTACTCTTTGTGTTTTCTGTGTTTGCAGAGTGTGACAATATCACAATCTTGGACATTCTTGCCAATCTACAATGGAAGACGTTCCTTCTAGTAAAGCATCAGTCACAATGAAGCTCTGTATTCTGCTTCTCCTTTTCTCTATTGGTAAGCTGTGTACATCTGGAAGTTCTTTTTTGTTTTGTTCTTCTAAACTAGTACAGTAGGTTGGTATGTCATTGAGACTCAACAAATTGTTGAGGCTTAGCACAGGACTATAAACTTGGCATAGCAGTGAGCAGTTTGTTGCCTGAGTAAGTTGCATTTTTCACAGATGTATGCGTTAGCTTTCCCAGCCTTCCACAGAGCACAAATAAATGTTCATTCGACAATTAGACAAATACTAACAGAAACATGAAAAATAAAGTACAGAGGTAGTAGAATGTACTGCACGCAGTTTTTGCTGTTGTTGTTGTTGTTGTTGTCATTGTTGTTGTTGTTGTTTTAATGAAGACAGGTCACAAATGTGTTACACATTGATATAGATAAAAGGGCTGCTATAAGCTGAGAAGGAATTCAGATTATAGATTTTATCATAGATGTCACAATGTTGTGGACATGCCAATTTACATGCATCAGCTTAAGGTATACATGTACATGTACATGTACTGCAATTGAAAAGTCATTTTTTGTCAATTGTCCACATAGACCATCTGTTTATATTTGGAAATTGATATATGGGAGATCATTGTGACCAGCCCTATTACTTCCCTTTGCCAGACTAAAGAGGTATTGAGCAAGCAGTGTAAACAGAAAAAAATCCCTGTACCTCATGTCATTTGAAAGACTAATCACCAAAACATTATACAGCGAATAAGAAGAAAATATTCACTTTATGTCATAATTAGGAGAGGGGGGGGGCAGAATTTTTCAAAGCATATACTTCAAGCAAAGGGCTCAAAATTCTCCTTTTTACATTGCTTTTAACACGACTTTTGTGTGGCAAAGGAAAGAAAGAAGGCTGGGCACAGTGATTTCCCATTTTAATTCACGTTTTACTCCTTCAGCCACCTGTTATTCCCTTAATTCAGTAACTCTCAGTCATTTCAATGCAAACAGACAAGTGAGAATGTGTACCAGCAGTGGGATATCAACAAGACACTGGTGGACAACAGATACATTTATCATCTCATTTTGTACTGTATTTTCGTGAACTAGCTGTGGTATTTTCACTATGTTTGCCAGAGTTTAGAATATGTCAGCCTCAGTTTTGTTAAATTATCATCACTTCACTGATATGAACATTTTAGGAACATCCAAAAATCACTCTCTGGTGTAATAATTTGTGAAAACACATGCGATATTACCACGGTCACCCCAACCTCCATTTTTCCTCTTTCATCCTATATTCTCAATGCTGCCAGCATTTAGGTAAAATCTTTTGATAGATGTTGCAAGCCGATGATTGGTGGTGATCTGATGACAAAAACTCAAATTAGGCATATTTACAAGTAACCAGCTTGTTTGCGTTACATTTAGTAGTATTGAATAACAATCAGTGCCTGTGAGAAAGCAAAGGATGGGTCCTAATTGGCTCATGCACAGTGGGTAGGACTGACTGCAGGTGAGGGTTAGCAGTGGATGGAGCAAGGGAGACTGCAGGACTACAAAATGAGCTGTGCAGCAGGAGCTTCAGGACAATGGACAAACTGGTAGGGTGTCCTCCAAAGAACAATGGCAGAGAGGAACATTTGGCACATGGTAACCATGAAACTGTCTTTCAGTATTTGTGCCGCATATGATGTCCTTTCCACAAAAACAAACCTCACCAGGTGGAAGAAGGAGACTAGCGACGAATGCCCACTCTGTGGGGGGAAACAGACATTACAACATGTTCTCTCTGGTTGCGACGTCAACTTGGCCAGTGGAAGATATACTTGGCAAAACAACCATGCGTTTGAAGTGTTTGCAAGAACAGTTCCACCAGGACTGACTAATCCTGGGAAAAAAAACATTTGTCCACGAATCAGCAAGTATTCCTACCAAGATCCCCCGCAACATCCCAGTTCGCAAAATACTGGAGGGAGCCCATGAAGGGGACATAGCACCTGATTTGACAGGAGAATCTTTGAGAGAATATCCCGATTTGATTAGGGGGTCAGGTGTGAGGCTGGACATAGTGCTTAGCTTGGGGATTGCAAAGTCGCACATCCTTGTTGAGCCAGTTGTTCCGTATGAGACAAACATCGAGTAACAGCACAAGTACAAGATGGCCAAGTATCAAGATCCTCTGACAGGTTTGCGAAGAGCTGGCGTGAAGGTAAACATATTCACAGTAGACCTGGGAGAAAGGAGCTACATTGGTTCAACAGTATATTCTCCACTCAAGAAGCTCAACTTAAGTGGTCGGAATATTACAAGCACCCTGAGTGAGCTAGCAACAGCTGCAGAGAACTCTTCCTGTTGGATCTGGTGCACAAGGAAAGATATAACCTCTATACGGCTTGAAGAGAAAACAGTGAAAAGCGTAGCACACTGGTTGGAGCACCTCGGTTCCCAGCAGGGGCCGGGAGTTTATAAATAGGTTCT
Organism: Peronia verruculata; assembly: GCA_038406235.1. Taxonomy (NCBI): domain Eukaryota; kingdom Metazoa; phylum Mollusca; class Gastropoda; order Systellommatophora; family Onchidiidae; genus Peronia; species Peronia verruculata. The sequence continues at coordinate 3,438 of JBCAUA010542703.1, read as the reverse complement.
CTGCTCCCACCTGCAGGCAGTGTAAGCCTGTCATTGGTGAGGTGTCTCTCAAAGAGTGCCATCCTCGACATTCCAGGGGAGACATCTCTATTCTCTCTCCTTGCCCCTGTCCTCTGTCCCTCTTTCTTTCCTCTCTTTTTATTGACGTATAGTAAACGTATCTTACCGTGTTTGACACAATATAGCCTTAATCGCGCTGATGTGTCGTAAAACCCCAACACAACAAGAGCAGCAGATCACTTCGGTCGACTACATCTGGACCGAAAACTAAATGACACTGGTTCAGATCCCACCCAGAGAGTCCCTGAAGAAAAAAAAAGGTGGGTGACAGTCATCGGTAGTAATGACCCTGTTGTGGCCGGGGTTATAGAAGATAAAGGCCAAAGCATCTGATGAAAGAACCCACTCTTCCTCTGAAGACCGTCACCTGTCTTGCTCCACCTGAGAGTTTTTCTACCACTGAGCACTGTAATAAAGCTTTTAAGAGATATTGTGGTTGTTCAGTCCCACAATCTTGCAGGACGTCTACAAGAACAGAGGGGAGAAAATTCCACTGGACAATTAAATGAGATCAGAGTTGGCAGAACTTAGGCTATGAACCTAAGATGAACAGGATCAGAACACAACATGGCATTCTCAAGTCCTTTCACTGCAATTAAAAAAAAAAAAAAAAACAATGGCGAGGAATAATAACATCAAAGAAACAGTCTCTCAGCTTTAATTCTTGCTTGATGAATAACACAAACAGATAATTGATTGTTGTATCAAGAATAGAAATAGCATAATGATTATATGAATGAAATTTAAAATACAGATGAGACAGCTCTTATGCTTTGGTGCCATGTTTTGTCAAATCTGTCTTTATGCTGTGGTCATGAAGTAGGCTAATGCTGCCCTTCCTGATATTGAAAATTATTTAAAAAACAAAAAAATATTCAAATTTATGTGGACAGTGTGTAAGAATTTGCAGCTCATTTTTGCCATAATGATGCAGAAGTACAAATACAACTTTGCATAATCACTGGTCTATGCATAACAATCCCATATAAATGCCCCTGCAGGGACCCAGGGAACATAAGTAGGTTCTCTGCTTCCACCTGCAGGTGGTGAAAGCTCGCCGATGGATGAAAGCTCATCCCTAACATTGCAAGGGTGACATCCCCTGCCTCTCTCTCCTTGCTCCTGTCCTCTGTCCTGCTCTCTTTGCTATCTTCCTCTTGACGTGATTTTTAATTTACTGCATTTGGCACAATATAGCTATGATCCTGCTGATCCGCTGTTAAACCCCAACACAATACAAACAAACAAACAAACAAATCCCGTGTAATGGAAATTTGTTTGTGTGTGGCGGGGTATGATGATATAATTTGAAATCCTTCCCACACCTTCAGACGTCACATAGGGCCGTCACAATTTTCTTCCATTCTGATCTTCTCTATGCTGTCTCAACCAGTTTTCTCATGTTCTCTATTCCTGCTTCTTTGACCTCTCTCATGGTAGTTCTTTTAAGTATCACTTTCGGTCTACTACTCTTTCTTCTGCCTTAGATTTCCCAGCTCAGCACTTGTCTGGATATTTTGCTGTCTTCTCTTCCATACGTGTGACCAATGTAGCGCTATCTTTTCTAATTATTTTTGCTATGCTGGGCTGCTTTGAAATTTTCCTTATTTCTTCTGTTGTTTTAAACTCATTCCATTTAATGCCCGTAATTTTCGGTAGACATTTTGTGTTCAAAGCCATTCTCCTTGTCATTTTCCTACTTTTGCTGGCATATATAAGCATTGATAAAGCATTTGAATTGAATATTCTGAGCTTCATTTTTACTGAGATCAATTTAGAGTTCTAGATCTTGCTTAGGTTTCTGAATGCTGTAGCAGCCTTTCCTATTCTGATGATGATTTTTTTTTTCTTGTATCTCCTTCTTGATCTATGCAGCTTCCCAAATATATAAACTGGCTGATTTCCTCAATTCTCTTTCCTTCCGGTAAGATTTGGTTATGTTTTGTTATTGACATTTCAAATGTTTTTTTTTTTTTTTTTTCAAAACTGATTTGTAATCAGACTTTCTCGGCTGCTGTAGTTAGCTTGGATGTTTTGTTTTGCATTTGTTTTTTTTCTGTGGTATCGCTAATTATGTCATCCGCAAAGTCATAATGAAGTCAGTTGCTATGCCTTAAAGGAGTGGCGACAATACACCTGTTTTACTCTTTGGTTTTATGTTCAACCATCAACTTCATCAGTTGAGGGGGAAGTGTGTGTGTGGGTGGGGGGGGGGGGGGTGGGGGGCTACCTGACACATGAAATTGACCTGTGTGTGTGAATGGAGGATATTTATCTTCCAATGACTTGTTTTTATGTACCAGATGTTTATCTAGAGGAGGGATATGAATAGAAGAATAGAAGAAGAGTCAAGGTCAGTGAGGAGTCTAACACAGGCCGACATCATGTTTTTCTCAGACCTGAATTGAATGACCAGTTATTAAGAGAGTGTTGATCTGCCAGACCAGTTAGCCACATGGAGTGCTATACATTGCTGGCTTGGTCAAATATTCCAATTAAATTTGACACCTGTTGCAAGTGTAGCATATCTGATCAGACAAAACAAAAATTTTTAGACAGCAAATTGCTCTTTTTTCTTTATATTTCCTTGTTTGTTTGTTTGTTTGTTTGTTTGTTTTTTTTATTTCACAATTGTCTTTTTCCTCCCCTGCTCTCTTAATCTAATTTTGCTGATTTTCTCCCTGCCAGCTTGTGCCAAAGAGTTTGCTGTGAAGGCTGGCAATAACAAAACATGTGCATTAATGAGGCTGAAAGGATATATGAACATGAGATATTTTACCTATTCCAATCCAGGGGTAAGCAAAGTAGCCATTGTTCTGTGATGTGATAAGAAGAGCTCTTCCCATTTGGCACTTTTTTTGTAGTTATACTAATCTTAATCAGGAAATCAACTGTGAGGCACACGGTGGACCATTTCACCCACCTTTGGCAAGTAAAGACATTAATTTGTTTGAAACTTCTTTTAAACAAATTAGATATTTCTGTGCTCTGCTCAGGGAGCTAAAGAGATGAAACTGTGCTCATCAAGTCCATATAAGTTTTACTTAATTTTGAACTTTGCATGAATAAAATACATTGTATGCAGTTAAAAAGATATAGTTTTTTAAAAATATTGGAAAAACTATATATAGAAGAGATAGAAAAGGGGCAAAACTGTGACATGTTTTAGCCTCCCAATTACTCATATTCCTCTGTCCCACAAATCTTCTTAATAATGTCTGTTTTTCTGAAAACCTCAAATAATACCTTTTTCCAACTCCCTATTTATTAGGAACATTTTTCTTGCGTCTTTGCACAGTGGGTGGATTTTAGTTTTGTTGAAAAATGTGCTCATAGTTTAACAGATATGTTTTTATTTGACTGAGTAAAAATGCGGTT
>JBCAUA010542593.1:0-16652 GCA_038406235.1 Peronia verruculata | reverse complement strand
CTCTTGATTTACAATGGTCAAATCAAATCAAGGTATGGAAGATAGTTATATGTTAGTCTATTTGATTCGCTAGGTATTAAGAGTTACTTTTCATGATGATGGTAAAAAAAAAACAATCACTGGAAGCTGTCAGAAACGACGCAAATTATAATTTGGAGAGTGTCTTAACATAAACAATCAGCACAGCTGCAGAAACGCACATTGTGTATTTATCTATGATTGGTATGGAAAGAATTAACAAACATGTTAACACTAAGAAAGTCAACAAATCCAAATCAGACCTTTTTCAGTTCGTCCTCTTTCTTGATCTCCAGGACTCCGCCCATCATCATTTCCAGAGCTCGTTCTCTGGCATTATCTCCCCTTTCCCTCGCAATTCTCTCTTCCTCCAGGCGTTTCTGCTCCTCGAGTTTCTTCTGTTGTTCTGGTGTCAAGTACTTCTCCACCTTGATCTACAATGTAAGAGACATATGTATCCATGGTCAATTTCAAGCAAATTAAATAAATGGGATGTGTTGGTGCGTCCAGCAATAATAAAAAATGAAATAATCTGCAAATTTTTGGTAATCCATTCTTTTACCCCAGGCCTATCCCTGGTGGGATATTTGTTCCCACCTGCAGATCATGAAAGCCCACCACCAGTGGGATGTTGCCCATGGAATGCTATTCTCAATGTTTCAGAGGTGACATCTCTTCTCTATCTCCTTGTTCCTATCTTCTGTACTGTTCTCTTTCCTCTCTTTTTGTTGATGTGTAAACAGATCTTAACATGTTTGGCACAATATAGGCATTGTGCTGACGTGCCGTTAAACCCCAACACAAACAAACAAATTTCAGGCCTTAAGCAAAATCTGTTTGATAAAATGTATTGGAATAAAGGAACAGATTATACTAATAGTCTGGATGATCTTCCTGGATTTGACAAGTGAGCCTATTTAGACAAATGACTGGTATCTTGGGTAATAATAACATTCTTTAATCCTCTAATAATAAGATTTATTTAAATCCTAAAATGATGTATTCTTATGAAGCAAAGGACAAAAGCTTACAATACCTTCTATAAATAACACTTACATTACCTCCTTGCACTTGTGTGGAGTGATATAACTCAGCCTATGAGAAACATGTCATGCTACTTGAGTCTGCCTTGTTCCTATGCTATTTTTGATATTTGTGGTCAAGATGCGCGTCAATGTGAATATATCTTTCATATATACTGTGAACATGTCGCCATCCCAGCATTAAACTGTTATAACCATAACATTTTTATGTTGTACATGGGACAATTTAATTCTAGGATGACAATGTGTCTCATCAACTGTCAATTAAGTTTCCCTTTCGGGACAAACAAATTGATCTCATCTCATCCCAAAATCCTTACCTTACTTTAACTTATCATATGTCATCATAAATTATATTGACTCATTTTATACTATTCTATATCACCATAACTCATCTCATCTTATATTATCTTCTCTCATTAGTATTTATCCCATCTTAACTCATCGTATCTTAATTTTTCTGATAAAATTATAACTTGCCTCATCTTGGATTATCTTATCTAATTAGAAGTCATCTCATCTTTACTCATCTTATCCTTTTTTCTCTCTATATATAATTATAACTCATCTTGTCTTATTTTATCTTATCTCATTAGAGTTTATCCTATATTTACTCATCTCATCTTAACTTTTTATATATATTTAAATATCATCTCATCTCATTTGAATTTATCCCAACTAAGCTTATCTTATCTCAACTTGTCTTATATAATTATACCTCCTCTCATCTTATATCAGCTTGTCTTATTGAAACATATCTCATCTTAACTTGTAGCATTTTATACTATCTTATCTCATCTCAAGCATGAAAATCTTCTTTACCTCATCCTCATTGACTTCCAGCAACAGTTCTGGTTTCTCGGCCACGCTCATGCTCGGCTCCACGATATTTTCCTCTAAGTTCAGATATGCGATGATGTTCGTAATCCTCTTGTTCTTGTCCTTCACCTTGGAGATTTCTTGCTCCTTCTTAGCGTACACTTCATTGAACTCCTTGTTGAAGGCCTCTTTGATGCGGTGAATAGCATCCTAAGAAAAAATAAGTTAGAATAACAGATTTTGTTACAAAGAAGGTGGAAAGTGGGTTGAGCAAAAACAGACTTGGTGCAGGATTATCAATGCTAAAATGAAGGTTGCCGCAGTACATGGGCATAGTTAGTAAGGACTTATCAGCATCACATGTGCTGGAGGAGTGTTGTTCCAGTCCAATGTTTCTCAAGGAACCAAGAGGCATAAACAAAGCAAACAACAACAGACTATATTTGAAGACAAAAACATATTTTCTGTTTGGCTAATCTGACAAACTTTCCAATGTCATTCCTCACTCTATTTTGTTACATTTTGGTCACATTCAGGGTGAATAACTCCAAAGTTATGAAAATCTTCTATTGGGAGTGTCACCATGTTGTATGTAATTTTAACCTGTCAAGCCTGTAAAGTAACAGAACTGAATGTGGCATGGCATGATAAAATTTTATCGATGTTGAATTTTCTCACGAGATGACTTATTTAGGTCACTGGAACGGAAAGAAAATGTACTTTGCCTTAGATATGATTAATCTCAGCCAATTTTGTCAGTGAGGCTTCCCTTGATTTCTAACTCCTTTCGCCCAGGAAATGACAAACAAAGGGATGTAACTTAAAAAATACAAACCTCCAACAGGATTATCTGGGAAATCTTCTGCTCTCTGCAATGGAGGTCAAACTGGCTGTAGAAAAGATCGCTGCCTCCGCCATACTGGGCACCTGCAGGCAGAAGCAATAGCTATTGTAGAATATCAATGCTAATTCCCCTCTTGTACTTAAACTATTGACATACATTCAATACATCTCAAGTGCTGGAGAGTGTCATAGAGGTAACAAAATATGTTCTTACACCTTGTCAGTTTGATACACCTTCATTCCTTCCTCACCTTATTAAAGATTGACCATTTTGGAAAAAATGATTAAACCATGTCTTGGTTGTGACACAATTCAAATTTGGAACGCAAAACAGGATCTATGTGACAATTAAGGATCTCATCCAAGGGAATTTCATGCACAGCTCATAGAATAATAACCAGGGATGTCAATCTGTCTCCATAAAAAAGTAGGAAAACTTCGCGGTATACTCTTTAGCAGCACATAAAACTGAAGTATATCAGTGGTAAATAATACCGGATTTGGGGCCAAGAGAGAAATTACTGACAGCCACAAAGTAGGAAATCCTACTAAAGTAGGAAATTTGACATCCCTGAAAAAAACATAATAATGACATAACAAAGGTAACCAGGCAGACATACACATTTAATACACACACATACATTGACACACACATAAACAAAGATACTTAATACTGAAATACTAGGTGTAATATAAAAGCATCAATGTTTCAAAAAACACTGCTTGAAAAAAAAGTACCCCTTAAGGCCCAAAAGAATTTTTATTTTAGTACATTAAATATTCCTCTTTCAGAATATTCTGTCAAATAAACTACATTTGATCCCTCAGGGTGAGTAAATGGTGAATGAGCATCAACTGCAAATAGGTTTCTTTTGTCAGCTAGAAGATGACCTTCTTTTGAATTCAGCAACATTTAGGCCTACATGGAGTAACAGTTTTACGGGACTCACTTGAGCTTTTGTGGAATGCTGATAGTTAAATCAAAAATGTCAAAATAAGAAAACGGGCGAGTCTGGTATGACTATTGTGACATCATATCCCTGAGACCACATTACTTCATTTATAGATAAATAGGGAGATTTTGATTCTTATTATTGTTATTTCCTGCTTTACGTTACCTTCTATGTACCTCTTTCAACCTTCATCCTGATGGAGGCTATCTTGACAGTTCTTTGTTTAAGCAAAGAAAACAACCAAAAAAAAAAAAAATTCCTGTTTGAAATAATAATACAAATCCTGTCTTAAAAACTCCTATCTTTATTTGTGATGAAAAAAACAAAACAAAACAAAAAAACAAAAACAAAAATTTATAATAATAATAAATCCTGTCTTAAAAAATCAAAAAGGTGTTAAAGGTCTTCCAACATGTTGGGTCGGAGGGAATTGCTTATTTCAAATTTCCAGCAGGACCCCAGAGCTTTATTGACATAATTTTGTTCTCACCTAAGCTGCCAGAGATTGACGGATGATCTTTACGTCCCTCATCAGTATCATCTGCCTCAGTTTCATCCTCCTGAAAGAAACAACAGATTTATCAATATAAAGAAATCAGATATGAGTTCAAAATACAACTACTTTGGCTCTTTTCATCTACGCAAACAGTTGAACTGGCCACAAAGGGAGATCACCGTGTCCAGCCCTATTATTTCCCTTTGCTAAAAGAGGAGTGTTTAACTAACAGTATAAGGAAGAAAAAAAAATAATCACTTTTGCATCCTTTGCCAAAAAGATACATCATGAAAAATTCTGCCTCCCCCCCCCCTCTTAAAATGAGAGAGAGAATGTTGTGCTTTTAATTTTAAACAATTTTTTGGTGATCAGTCTATCAAATGATATAAAGAAGAGGTATTTTTCCTCTTTCTATTGCTTGCCCAACACCACTTTTATCTGGCAAAGTGAAGTAACAGAGCTGGACACGACACTCTCTCATTAGTGAGATCTGGTGTTGACAGCTGAATCATTTCACCTGGTTGCAAGAAAAATTTTATTGATCACATTTTTTTTTGTGAAAAATAATCAGAATCATGAACTAGTTTTCTTTTAAACACAGTACATTCACAAAATAACGTAACTGTACCCAATTCTGATGGAAGGAAAAACAGTACTCTTGGCTCATTTTACATAAATTTAAAAAAAAAAAAGGTGCCTTAATGTTTATAAAAAAAAACAAAAAAACAAGTTGATTCCTTCTGGAAAATTTAGAAGTTGCATAGCAACTTACTAGACAGAATTATCATTTGTTCGGTAACATTTTCAACTGAACTTACACGAGCAGACGGCTTCGGCGCTACTTCAGCAAGCTGTTTCCTGGCCTGAAGAAGAAACAGAGCATAGTATTAAAATATCAGACTGGACTTCATGTAACTATACAATATCTAAGAGACACATGCGCAATCTCTGACATTTTGAAAGGAAAGTATGTAAAATATATCCTCACACATCACTATGGTAATACTGCTTCTGTAATAGATGTTATAATAATGCATAAGTCATTTATGAAGTGCCTCATTCTCTTATTCTTGAATTCAGTATTAATTATCAATATTCACAGATTTATTCCACTTCCCTTAACAAAATCATGAAGTTATCCTCTTTGAACACCACTGGACCAATAAGAGAGCTGATAGATCAATCAATCAGTAAATAAACTGATCAATCAATCAATCAATCAATCAATCAATCAATCAATCAAACAACCAACCAATCAATCAATCAATCAATCAAACAATTGATAAATCAATCAATCAATCAATCATACAATTATACAAGCAAATTTGAATCAAACAATCAATTAATCAACCAATTATACAGGTAAGTTTGAAGGTAATCAAAACACCCATTACTGAATATCTTGATCAGTCAATTAGTGCTATAAGAAAATGCAAAAAGTGAAAGAAGAAACAGAGAAAGATAAGAATGGTTGACGGACAAAGAACAAACTTTTGAGACGTGATCAACCCAAAATCCTCTAGAACCAATGGATATTTACCTCTGCCTCTCTGATTTCAATCTTTCTGCGAATGGAAACAGTCTCAATGAGTTTCAAAACTTCTATAGGCCGTTCTCGCAGTGGAAAGTTGCTCACAGCAAGAGCTGAGTTGAAAGCCTGCAGACAGAGGAGAGTGGTATGATAACAACAACAACAACAACAACGGCAACAACGAAAATAATGACAAGTTTAGCTTTCTATGAAATGCCCCAAACTGCACATTTGTCACATTAAACACCATTTTGTTTAAAAGAAAAAAAAAGAGAGAGAAAATTGACAGTAGTGATGACAAGGAAAATACAAAAATACACATAGATGTTCACAAGCTCTACATTCAGAAATAGGTGATGACTATAAATAAATTAGCTCTTGAAAGAAACCAAAAGAAAATATTTTTGACAATAGGCCTTAAATCTGATTTTTCTGTATTTTGGAACCACTACATTTAGTCTTATAAATATGAATTGTGAGAACTCTGAAGAAAAAAAGCAAAAAATGATATGCAAAACAGTTTTTTAAAGCAAATGCAGCCAATTGTTCAACACGCATCTGTCTAAGTGATAATTCCAGCTATTCCCTCAGGATAGTTATCAGTCATGTGTTATCAGTCATGTGTACAAGTTAGATTATCTCACTGATGACATTTCCCGCAACATATGCAGGACGGTCTGGTGGTCAATTGAGATCTTTTCCGCACCCATTGCAGGACTGACTTTATAATTTTTTTTACACCAATCCATTTCCTGCAAATGCCCCGGGAATCATCTCTTACTGTGGAGTCATCATTTGTTTCATTTCATACCGAGTTTGGCGGAAGTCGGTCGTAACTTTTTGAGTTTTTGAATAACAAGGAGAGTACTTAAATGTGAAAGTAGGGAGGAAAGGCAGTAGTGATTATGGGCGTAGAACTGAGAAGGGTAAAGGGAAAGCATCAGTATCTTCTTTGTCTATATCTAGTGCTTCTACAACAAGAGAAACTTTTTCTCTGCGCATCAGGCAACGATGTAGAAACCGTCACTGTCTGACTATTGGACAACTCAGCTAGATCTACATTTTCCAATATTTTCCCCAAATTCTCAGGGAACCCGAAATCTGACTCATCTTTAAAAAAAAATCATTAACAAATAACCATGTGACATAATCCTTTTCTGTTTTCTGTATCAGACTGTGTTGATTTAGTAGTGTCATATGTGTTAAAATGATTGAAAAGTGTGTTTATTCATTTTTTGACGTTCCTCTGAAAATGCCAGTCTCCAGTGTATCCAAACTCAAAAGAAGCCCAATCTTCAGTGAGTTATTATATCTTGGGGTTGTACTGCATTATTTTGTATGGGGGCATATCTCTTATCCTGTCTGTATGTCATGTTATGATCATGTATGCATGCCATTGCTCCTGTTTGTATTGAGGCAAATTCTGTGTGTGTGTGTCTGTAAAATATTTGACTTTTATGTGCTTTGAGCCCTTTTAGGAAAAAATGTGCTATATTAATGCCCTCTTTTCTTCTTCTTATTATTATGCCACTTTGACACTACAAATAACTGGCATGATAAAGTCACTAAAGCGCAATATGCATTCAGCAATAACAATCAAGATAGAGTGTTATATCTGACCTGTAAGGTTCTGCCCTTGACCTTCATCTTGTCCCAGCATTCCTCCTTGATTTTCTCACGCAAGTAAAGTTTTGCCAGGTTTTCAAACTCAATATCTTCCCGCACCTGCAGATGATGAAGAATACATTAAGGTTAAAGATGAAACAAAAAAAAAAAAAAAATGTCACTTATTTGGGTAAGTGTATTTGGCAAAATACGACAGATTAATTACAGAGAGATATCAGCTGAGCAGTACCTGGCAATCTGCCAAATTGTCACAAGTTTGAATACAAAAATAGATACATGTTGCTAATACAGCCTTCCACACTGACTGATGTCATGATTATCTGGATGACAATGAGAAGATTGAAATCTCCCTGTCAATATCAATAAAAGTGTAAGTATGTAATTATGCACAGCTCCAGCCATATCTTATAAAGCATCAGACAATATTGTAGGCTAAATATAAATAACAAAACCAAGTTGTCAATAATCATTCTTCGCTTCCGGGGTATGATAAGAAATTTTCACCAATAAAAAAAAAAAGGATTTGTGGTGACTTTGCATTATAGCTTATTAAATATGAAAGGCAAAAAAAGACTACAAATTTTATTTATAAAATAAATAAAGCACCAATGATCAATCTTGTCATTTATAACACTGTCCTAAAAAAACTGAGAAAATCTAGTGCTATAAGTGAAAATTATATGGGACGGAGAACTAACAGCTGTGAAATTACTGAGCAAGTAGGTGTTTTATTTTCCTTTATTTTTTATCTATATATTTGGCAGAAGATTAAGGGAAAGAATTTTTTTTTGCACAGCCATTTCAATAAGAAAACAAAGTAAACTGGAAATGCTTATTTAAAAAAAAACAACAAAAAATCGAAACTTGTAATATAATTAAAAGAAAAACAAAGGAAACATATTGTGAAATACTTTTCAATTTTTTTTTATGGAGATGTAATAAGGTGAACTGACCTGTCGGATCTCTGCTTCTCCCTCTGCCTGGAGTCGATTCTGTTCTTCGAGATCCAGATCAAATTCATGTCTCCCAAGCATTTCAATTTCTGGCAGGTCTCTGTTATGTGCCATCATTTCCTGGATCTGAGAACAACAGGGTTAAACATGAGAAGGGAATTCAAAAGTCATTCATGGTTTCCTCCAATTGTTTTCACATTTCATGCTCTCATTAAAACCATAAATTAACCTGAACAAAAACAAAGTTGGAGACTAAATGAGAGAAGTTTGAGTGCTAGATGGAAATGAAAGCTTTTGCAATGTATCGGCCCTACCACTCTTGGCTGTGAATGAACGATCACATTACTTCAAACCCTAAGGTGCTGAAGAGCAGGTTCCCCACTAGTTCTGATCTAACTGGTTAGAATTATAAATACACATAGGACTTATAGCCATCAACTTGAAGGGGGTAGATGCAGAGCAGATCACCCGAGAACAAAGAAAGTGGAAGACTGGTGTTGAGGCCCTATGTTCTAAAAGGAGTGAAGAGAGATAACTAAATAATAAATGTAATTAACACTTACTGTCTTTCTGATGTCTCGGATCTGCGTGCGAAGGTCGTATTTGGTGCCAGCATATCTTTCATTCTCCTGACGCATAGACTGGAGATTATAAAAGTAGAATTTATCATTTCATAAATCACCATTGTGCTTGCATATGACGTTTGATGTAATCAGAGACTTCCAATCCAGGCTGCCAACATCTCCACGGGGATGTGAGATAGCATATCACTGATGTAAAGTTTTTTTGTTTTTTTTTAAGTCTGAAGTTCATTCTCAAATTTGATATCACTTTTACAAATGGTGCAAAATTAAATCACACAGTCCCTAAGACTGCGTTACCTTTAAATCTTGGGAACATCTGGTCTGGATGGTTTGAATCAAATAATGAACAGGACAGACATCAAAATAGATGACAGTATATAAAGGCTGGACAACATCAAACATTACTGTCACTTTCCTTTATCTCAGACAATATAAGTGGGCCCATTACAATACTGATAAACTACTGACTTCACAATTGATAGCAAACATACATTGCTTACTCTCAATAACACCAATAAACACTATTACAGGTACATCATATGCTGTGAAAAAGATGCAGCCATTTCCTGAAAGACATCAAGAATTACTGTTACATAACTATACCTACGCTGTCATTTAACTATATCTAAAGAAAAAAACAACAACACATAAATGTGCTTATAGAAAGTACTAATAAACCAATGATTTCAAAATGAGAATGAAAACTTACATCAATTTCCCGCTGTTCCAGCCATGTTGCATTGATACGAGGAGAAGGTGGCGGAGAGACATAAATTTCATCAGCTTCTTGAGCTTTTTGTTTGGCTGCCTCAATCTGTCCCTGTGGAGAGAGATCATATAACATCTGTAAGCTCAGAGCCAACACAAACCAAACAGCCCAGAATATAAACTTTCAAAACTACACTAACTATGGGCTACAAAATGTAACACGTATTAGCGCAAACAAAATCAACTTGACACAAATTTAAGCGGGCCAAGTTTCAAAACTACTATGACTGCTTTTTAGAAAGATTTTCTTTTCTTTTTCAAGCCTTTATCATTCTAATGTAGTTGTGTTTTGTGGTGGAATATAACGGCACCTCAGCACAATTACAGTTATATTGCGCTTAGCAAGGTGGATATGTTTATGAGTTATAAAAGGCATGTGAAAGAGAGTGTATAAATTGAATAATCTGATTGTAAAGGAAATCTATTAATAGATAAACAAAGCCAGACTTTTAAGGAAGTCAGAACTCATTCATCTGTACTTGCTAGTTCAGAGTCTTATTCCTCAAAATTCCAAATGTATTAAATCTCTTGTGTTTCTTTTAAAATTTCCATAGTGGCACTTGAGAAAGCTATGTCATTTTTGGGGCAGGAGGTTTAGCACGAGTGCAAGATCTCCATAATCTAAGGATTTTTATATGTTTTATATTTTATAAAATTAATTGGTTGCTTAAACACAGCATAATGCCCTTTGTCATCAGATATCTATGCCGTGTGCATATGTAACCTGCACATATCTTTTTATTCTGCTCTTATTATAAATGTTTATGGAAACCCCACCGAAATGAGCCAGACTATTTTTTATGGAAAACAAGTGTTGAATTTAGCAGAACATAAGCTCTGAACACAGTATATAGATCTTCCAAATTTCTCAAATTGAAAGGTTCTACTGGGAAGGCCATTAAAATATAAATTAAATCCAGGATTGGTTTACAGAGTGAAAATGATAAAATAAGTTAATTTATCTGCTATGGCTAGTATCTCTTCTGTATTACAGTGATATAATAGTGCAATATTTTAACATCATATTAATTTTCATGTCAATCTTCACCTGCTGAAAATGGAATAAGGACAACTGCCATACCTTAGTTGAAATAAAAAAAACAAAATACGGAGGCTGTATGTACCACTTTTTGTAACAAAAGTTGCTATGAGGGCAGCTATAAATAAGATGAGATACATAAAAATGAGGACATCCAACAGTGCTGTCAAGTTGGCTATGATTTTCCTTTGATTATAAACAACATAAAAATTCATTTACGTGTATGTGGTCATAGGCGGTACAGACAGTGTCTATGAGAAAATATACAGGACTAACCTTTCTGTCGCGTTCTACCTCTGAGGCCCTGCGATGGCTGGGGATTGTCTGAGTGAACACAGCAAACTCTCCAAGTTTTTGGTTCTCCCGAGCCACAAAGTCCAGATCTCTGTCTCTTTTCTGCTTTGCACTGCTGGTGGTTCCCTTTCCCTTCACGTGACTGGAAGCAAATGTGTAAAAAGAAATGAGACACAGCACAATGAAATCAGGCGCTTGTCAAACTAAGGCAATCAGAGAAAGCACATGTTTTTGAACAGTGAATGAATTTTAATGCAATTTTTTTCTTCTTCACAGACCCCTTCTATATCAATCTAAAATAGAATAAATAAAAGCCCAGAAATTGTAATTCAGTCGTATGGATGAATAAGGATTAACAAAAGTGATTGGCCATTTTCTCGCTAAATTCAGCTGCAGCAACAGGTCACCCCCATCGTCTTTAATTGCTCATACGAGTATCTTGACTCCTAATTAAGGTAGAACAAAAATTAATAAAGGGAAAGTAATAATTTTCAAAGTGATACCAATAACTCCATATGCTAAAAAATTGGACAAGAGGCCAATTTCATTGTGTTGCCTTTCAAACGAAAAAATGAAAATAGAAACAGTGAAAGGAGTAAACCAAACTTTTTATCCAGATCAACCTAGTTTTCTTATCTTGACATAACATGGTCTTGATTTTTTCTATGTGTTTGTGATTGACTAGCTTAGTTATAAATAATTATTAGATAATGAAAGAACACCACAATATAATTATTTTCTATTGCACCTCAACTTTGAGAACAAAATATACCCCAAAATGGGACCTTCTTTGGAGATGAATAATGTCTGTTTCTTGTTTGCTCACCCTAAACTCATGGCTGTGTACGTTTCAAGACTGGTGAGCAGTGTTTCTTAAATTTCTCACTACTTGGCCCAGATTCATGTAGAACCTTTGTTTAAACCTCAAAGTGTCAGTGAAAACTCAAGGAATTTCTATGACGATATTAACTGTTTCACTGCAATGCCAAGTTTACAGTTATGCTCTAATGGTCAGTCTCTATTACTCCGTCCATTGCTAATTCAATACTTGCACTCAGTCCTGCCCGCTGTGCACGACCCAACCAACACCGATCCCTACTCTCTATAAACAATCAGAAGTGCTATGGTGCCCATCAATAGATTTTGTGTATGGATGCAAACACGTGCTGTGCTGATGAGGATGTACTGTGTACGTTTTCTCGCACATAAGAGATACATTTTTGGACATACCTCACACTATTGACAGCAGGGAGGTGATTAATAATAAATATAATGAATGACAATTTATATTTAATGAAACTGATTTGGTTTTAGTACCATGTTAAAACAAACTCTGCTGTATAAGAGGGAATTTCAGTTCAAAGTCTGGTGAAGAAGTCTTTGAGAGGATCATCACCATGTCATTAACATCTGCAGTGGAGAGTCCCCGTAATTTCCCTGAACACGCAAAATGCATATCACATGGTGCTTGATGATTAGGATCCTGACACTTACTTCCAATGGTAACAGCTGACCACACCATCATAACCAGCAGACAGAATGTACTGGCAGTCATCAGAATACGCTACGGCCCTAACTCCGCCTTGGCGATACTCATGTGGTATGAACACCGCTGTTCTATCCTGCAGTTCAAAAGAAGAGAGTTCACAATGCAAATGAAGTTGTTTATTTTTTTCATGAGCCATTTCAATAAGTATAACTTAAGCATTTGGCTATACATATATATGTAACATGATGGTTCCGTCCACAAGATACATTATGGGCAAAATTGAGTTATTGATACAATGTGAAAGAGTGATCTCTCTTTGACACCAGTTTCATTGCCCAATGATGTTATTTGACAGAATTATGAGTACCTAAAGCTATTGCACGAAAGAAATAAAAATTCTGAGAAAATTCTTCAAAGTTTTGTGTTATATCTCCTTAAGAATCGATTCTACATTTTTAAAAGTAATTTTTGCCTAGTTTTTTAGTTTAATTCCATGTTTTAATATGATTACATGATGCACTGATGCTTGAAGAATAGTTTGGTGCAAAAATCCCAAATCTGACCACTTGACCTTCCGTGACCTTTCTGCCCCATTTGCTTGAAACTGCCCGGTGCACCTTGTGGACCAAACCATCATGATGAGTCATATATATAGTATGAATACAGATTTTCTTGCCAGAATATAAACATTATGTAACATGCAAATATGATGGATGCAATTGCAGTATGCAATATCATATCATTGTTATTTGAAAAACCAGTTAATTGATGAATGCTGTGGAAAAAATAAACAACAAAACAACCCTATCATAATGAGGACAGGGGAATCTATAAAATGTTACACAAATATGAACAGTATTTATACCACAACTCATCACATTGCTAACATAATAACCTATCTCAATTTTTTGGTAGTCTTGATAAAAAGACAAAAAAACAAAAACTGATGAATGTTACTGAATGAGTCAGACCAAGGTAAGATAGTGCATTTTTTTTGTCTTTAATACCATGTTGCCAATTTTGAATCATTCACTACATAAACATAGAGTGTGATCACATGACCAGCGTGATGGGTCAATTCAATTTTGGTCTTTCTCTGAGATGGGCCATTATGTTACCAATGTGACAACTCATATCCTCAGTAGATGAAGCGATAGATTTGTTTCGACCAAGCGAATGGCTGGAAAGTCCCGTCTACTTTTAGCGGAAGGTACAAACACTGCAAACTGTTCACTACCATTGACATAGAAAAACACATAAAAATGCACGGGACCGGTGACAATTGCTGTTCTCGGATCTCATGGTGGAGCATTAACAAACATCAGTGAGTGTTCTAAATTTAGCAGGGGGGTACAAACACTCAGCCAGGGATTTCCAGGTTTTTGTTCAGTCGAATATGAAATATTGAAGAGTGGTAACTAAAACAAAACAAAAAAAAAAAGCAAAAATTATAATCTCAGATGTGAAACATCCATTAAATCCTGAGTATGTTTGATCAAACTTAAAATGCAAAAAGAGCCCTCTTTCAAAAAAAGTAAGGATAGAAAGATATCAAAATTCGTTTGTACCATCATCAGTAAGAATGTTGCAGAATCTGAACGTGTGGATGTAAAGGTAAGTGGCTGCACATTGTTCATGCCATACAGTCATATGTATATACGGATTTATGTTTTTTATATATAGGTAAGTAGGTACGTAAGAAAGAATGTGTGTGTGTATGTGTGTGCGTGCGCACATGCACGCATATGTATGTATGTATGTACGTATATATGTGTGTATGTGTATGTGTGTATGTTTGTATGTTTGCATGTGGCTGTGTATGTATGTGTGTGTAGCTGTGTGTGCGTGTATCTGTGTGATATGTGTGTATGAATATTTAGGTATGGAGGTAGGCCTATATATGGGATGCATATAGAAGTTGTTATTATATCTTTGTGCTGTGTATTCTTTATATATTTTTGCTTTAGTTGTTTTCTGCACTGGTTAAAATGAATGTCATTGTAAACAAATAAACTATTCATATTCGTATTTGTAGTTGCCATTGCTTACCAGTGCTCCAATAGTTCTGATCTTCACTGTGCCATCGGATCCGTAAGTTAATAACCACTTGAGATGCGGTGAAAACGCCAGGTTGCCCCCAGGGAGTTGGTGGCCAGCGTATTCAGATATTGGGCTCAGGAGGAGATCAATCTAGGGAGAGATAAAAAGATAATCAGAACTTCTTGATCACATTTTTATGTGCAGTTTGTGTATATGTGCAAGAATGTACGGTCAATATTTAATAACACTATGCTCAAGTTCTACTACTTTATTCACATAATTTTGAACTCAGCTTGTACGCCGTACAAAAAATTTCTACTTCTGTGGGTAATAAAGTTATCTTATCTTATCTTCTTTAAACTCTTAGATATTTGAGTGGCTGCTTCCCTCATGCAGTGGGTCCCTAGTACAAGATAACCACTCCAAGGAGGTTGACTGGTGTATTAAGAACGTGATGTGAAGGGTCCCTCAGCAAAAAATACAAGTAAAAAATTACTCTGCAATGTGTTGCAAAATGTGGATAAAAAGAAACTTTCTTTGAGTGCAGTTATGGTCTGAACTCATTTCTGGGCTGTATTCAGTGTGACTTGATGGAATTTATTTCAAGAATTGTATAGCTTGAGAGGACTAGAGAGGTATATGAACCAATGCATAAGTGTCTGAACTGAGACTGGGCTGACATGCTGGTCTGATGTAAATAAAGAATAAAAAGTTTTAAAAAGCATAATTTTTGTAATACTCATGATTATTAGCTATGACTACTCCAGAAATGCCATTGAAAAGTGAATGGGCACTGCTTAAAAAGCTATGCTACTATAGGTTTTTTAACATGGTTATTTCAATACAGAAAGAAAAACATTGTTTTTTTATCCTCTGTCTCACTGAGGTGAAATAACTAGTGACAAACCATACGAAAAACTAAATAGCATTCAGGACATCCACTTTGAAAGTTACAGTCTTGTACTGTGTTTATTTCAGTCACATTGGGTGACAACTGATGACAAACCATGCAAAAAAAAATCAGGGCATCCACTCTGAAAGTTACAATCTCCTACTGTGTTTATTTCAGTCACACTGAGATGAGACTATCGACAAACCATGCAAAAAACAAAATAGCATTCAGGATATCCACTCTGAAAGTTACAATTTTCTAGTCTTTCTGTGTTCACCTCAGTCTTATTTAAATGAATGCAATTCCAGTGAACAAAAAAAAAAAAAAAAGAAAAGATAAATCAAATGTATGTTTCAACAAAACTAATATTCTCTAAAGGCAGATACATCAAAGTGTGTCCATCTTAACCAGCCCGCTCCCCTTTATTCTAACATGTGTGAAAGAACAATCGCTATTTTTTACTACAGTATATACATAGGATACATAAAAGTCAGACCTACACTACTGACAACGATTCAAAAAAAGAAGTTACAATA
The DNA here is from genome assembly GCA_038406235.1 of Peronia verruculata. Lineage (NCBI taxonomy): Eukaryota > Metazoa > Mollusca > Gastropoda > Systellommatophora > Onchidiidae > Peronia > Peronia verruculata. The sequence continues at coordinate 728 of JBCAUA010542593.1, read as the reverse complement.
CTTTTGTCACATCAAACAACAAAGCATCATCCCTAAAGAAATATTGAAAGAGAAGATCGAGGGAAAATGAGCAAGAGGAAGACAGTGGAAAATGTGGATGGATGGCATCAAGGACTGGATGAATCTGTCGTTGGAGGAATGCATCAGATAAGTGGAGGATAGAGAGAGATGGGGACCTCAAAAGAAATGACTCAGGGTGATGATGATATATAGGGTTTATGCAGCAAAAGTTAAAGGGGGGGGAGTGCGGGTCTTGAGAGTGATTTTTCAAATGCTTGGACTAGGGATTTTTTTTAAGCTTCAAATTCAGATTCAGCATATCCAAATTAGAGGACAAGTGAGAAAAAAAAAATGTTTTGCACCCTGCTGCCATGACAGCGCCACCATATTGGATTTTGTGTTTTCAAAATTGGCTTTTTTAAAAGCCTAAGGCCCTTAGAGTATTGAATGGAATTGTGTGAAATTTTGCACATGAATAATATGATCCTATCTAAAGGACAAAATGCATTTTTATTTTATGTCATAGAATATTTTTTTATAAATTTTTGTAATATGTATATGGACGGAAGTAAATTTGTACGCAATTTTCCAGCAAATATCCAATTTTCCTTCAGAAACGGAAAAGAAATTCAGAAAAAAAACAAAAAAACGATGCATTTCATCAAAACACATGCTATGGAGAATGTATATTCCAAATTTGAAGGCAATTGGTTGAGAAATAAAAAAAG
>JBCAUA010542371.1:0-16653 GCA_038406235.1 Peronia verruculata | reverse complement strand
GGGAGAAGTACCGTCAGGAAACAGAAAATCTGCCGTTACTTTCCATTAAGAATGAAAAAGTTAATTGAGTAGGATGGCCATCAATTGTCTGGCTTTTTAACATATAGATGTGAAGACGGGGATGTCAAATTTCCTACCTTAGAAGGATTTCCTACTTTTTGGCTCTCAGTAATTTCTCTCTTGGTCCCAGATTCGGTATTATTTAACATTAATACATTTCAATTTTACTGGTTGCTAAAGACTAGCCAGGAACTTTTCCTACTTTTTCATGTAGACAGGTTGACATCCCTGTGAACAGACAAATCATCATTTTCCCGTGGTGCCTATGTGCCAGGGAAACTTTCACACTTTTATGCCAGAGTTCTCCCGCAAAGCTGGTTTATGAACATAAACACAAAAAAAAATTATCCTTGGTAATTTTTTTTTCATTGTTACTTTTACAGTTGGCCTCTCCAGCAGTCCAATACCTGGCTTGTTTGCGCTCCTACTATCTGAGATGCGCTGTCTTGTATTTGCCGCAGGAGGGTGAAGAACCTGAAAATTCTGCCCCCTTGGAGGTGATGACAGCTGTGTTTTGAATGTTTTGTATCTTGTATGTTTTGCTGTATATGCTATAGACTCTTTGCTTTCTTTGACATTTCTTTGCTTGAGGGTGTGGAGAAAAATGGGAATCTGATCAATGTTAACTTATAATCATGAACTGCATTTCTGTTAAGAAAATTAAGCAAATTTATCATAAATGACTTTAGAGGTTTATTAACTGGCTCATATGAACATAGTCAACTGAAGTCTGTGAACTGTTAATAAATAATCTTTCTCTATCAAAAAAGCAAAGTGTCATATCAGAACATGTACAGAAGTCATTGGAGTAATGTGCTGGGAATTACAAATTTATGTATACTATTAAGCACTCTTTTATCTGCTGTCAGTTTAGAATTACATTGTTATGTTTAAATTAGGCTTCAGGGCAGTGCAATAAATTACTGTTATAAGAAGATTTTTAAAAAAGGGAAGAAAATGTTATAACTAACATTATTATTTTATAATAACATAGATTATGAATACTTACCATTTTACTCTACTGCAAATGAAGAGTTATTTGGTTTTTGAAAAGATTTGAGGCATTCCTCTCCAGCGTCAAAGAGAAATTGAAAAAAAAAAAGAAAAAGGAAAAAACAAATGTAAACGAAATTGATTTATTCTGGATTGTCGTGTTGTCAGTCATCAATGCTAAGGTTCATTGGGCATTATTTATTTGAAGCAACAGTTAAATTCTGTTATCATTCACAGGAAATACAGGCCAGTATACTCAGACTATCATCAAAAATGATTACTGGTGCTTGTGAGGTATTGGAGATCTATTTAGAAACTTGTAAGGTGGTTCTGGACTCTTGTAATGGAAGCAGTGAAGATATGGAAAGCTGGCTGACAGGGCTGGAGCGCTTGGCCAAAAGCAGTGTCCTAGGCTCATTGATGCCTGTGCTAATCACAACCCTTACTCATCCCAACTTACAATGCTTGAAGGTGGCTGATGCCCTCATGCCCAACCTGGTCACCCTCAGCCTGTTAGCCAGTCAGGTCAGAGCTTCTTTGCCTTATCTATGCTTTTCTCTTAACTATTACATGCGCTGACATATAATGAAACTTCATATAGGTATATTATACATTTGGATAAAAGAGAAAAAAAAAAAAAGAACGAAACTGGGCCATTTGAAAAGTGTAGTGTGATAGTAATGTTCGAACATATGGCTTAGAAAATGAAAAATGTAAGGTTACTGCATGGTTTGTTAACATGCCTCAGAAGTGCATAGGAGAAAAAAGTTTAAATAAAAATATATTATTTTTCTGTTAGTGATAAAATGAACTCATTGAGTGAAGCATTTTGGTCAATTGTGAACAATCCTATTCGCTCACTGTCCTTTGATGGTTTTGTTGTTTATAAAGTGGAATCTTTATCAGTTGCTACATATATGCTTTTATCTCAGAGGATTAAACATTTTTGTCCTTGGAAACTGTCTCACAGATAAGCATTTTTAGAATAAGAGTGACACACTGTAGAATGAGAAAACTTCAGAAAGCATGTAGAACATATCAGATTTTAGAAAAAGAAAAAAGGTTATACCCGCTGAAAGTTGTTTTCCATATGAATATAATGTAGCATCAACTGCACATTAATTTATCAGTTGATTTGTAAAAATTATTCATTTTAACATGGGTGTTCTCTTTTCAGGCTGCCTTGATAATGAAGAGCCAGGAGCTTGCAGCCAGCACTTCCCTGTCAGCATCAGGAGATCTGGACATAGGGGCAGACAAAGAAATGGCAGAAATGATTGGTGAAGCCCTCAATGGTGACCAGTAAGTCAAGAGAACTGGCTTTTGTTGGTGCCTCAAAGAATCATATTTCATCATTTGAAAAGACTTGAGGCATATCTGGAAATAATGTACCAATATCTATCATTAAAGAAAAATTTATTAGCAAAGAAAGCAATAGGAATTTGTGTCTGTTTAATTGAGCCTTTTGTGTAATATTTTATGCCATAGCACGCACAGCCCCAACCTACACGCAAGGGGTTTATGTGTCATGACAGTGGCATTTGCTTTGCAGAATTTCCACTCATGTGTCGTGGCTCATAGATATTGAATTAAGAATTGTTTCAAGCTTGATCATGTAATCACAATGATATTTAAGTAACTGCTTTATTTTGCATTGGAAGAGGCATGAAACTGGAAAAACTCTAAACTTAAATTACTTTGGCTATGCCAGTCCATATAGATCAATTAACATTCCTGTAAGTAAATTTTTCTCATTATCGCAGCAGTAGCACAGATGTCAACATGGAAGAAGAGGAAGGTTTCCTGACTGGTTTGAAGATTCCCACCCCTTGGGCTTCAGGAAAAACAGTGGAGACCATTCACCCTGTCAGAGACAACTACAAGTTCAAGGAAACAGTTCACATTCCAGGTGCTCGGTGCCTATATCTCAGATTTGACCCTCGATGTTCTTCTCAGTATGATTATGACAAGGTACCATACCATAAATATTTTCTTTCTCTTGTGATGTTTAATTATGGTAATTGGTGTCGCAGAAATTTTGCACTGATTCTGCAAGAATTTTTCACATTTAATAATCAGGGATGTCCTAGTATCGACTTTAATCTGAAGTCTGACTTTTTGGTTATCGCTGACTTTCCTACTTTTGGCCAATCAGTGGCTGAGTCCCCAGATTTGTAATACTTTCTAATGCGATACAACTCTAGAACGATAGCAGTGGAACCAGAAGTATCATATAAATTTGCCCATGCTTGGCTGAGAGTCAAACTGCTGTTCGGTAGCTATTTAAAGAGTGAGGTTGAAGTTGGTAGCGCTTTGTTCCTCACACAGGAGAACACGCAGACAAGTGGTCGCATAAGAGTTGGTGAAAAATCAACACATCAGTGTAAAAACAACAACAAATGATACTCATAAGGTCTTACGAAGGCTAATGTCTGAAAGCAACTTTTCATGAGCTAGATCACATCTAGATCTAGCTAGTTACGCTCGCTGATTGTGATGACAGCACTGCATATAGGATCTTTTAAGTCCTTAGTATGTCCACTACTTGAGTAATCTTATAATCTTTTGATCCCCTTCCCAGGTTCCTGTTAAAACATACAAATTCATCCCCGAACAAGATGAACCTCTCTTAACATGAAAAGCCTAGACCTGTCTTATGTAAGCGGTCAGCGGCCGACCACCGTGAGATCGGGAGGAGGGGAGGTAGTACAAAATTTTCCACATGGTGAAAACAGTTTGTCATCCCTGAATAATAAATATTAGCCTCAGAGATTTTGTTGGGGCATGGTAAATGTCAGCAGTCTTCATCATATTTGACTACTGTGTTCTCACAGCTTTCTTTGTGCAATGCAGGTATCCAAAGTATTAAGAAATATGTTTCTAGTTTTGTCAATAGGAACTGTAGTTTGGTTTGTATATTTTTGTCTGTGTATTAGTCAAATTGTTTTTATAGAATTTCTCCTATGTCCTCCCATAGGTTGTAGTATATGCTGGAGCAGGTATCAATGGCAAAAAAGTGGTAGAGTATGGTGGAAACTCCTTTGGCTATGGTAGTCGCAGTGTCCTGGGCAGTGGCTGGCCCAAAGATTTGGTAAAGGTAGGTGTTGGATTTAGCAGGGTGCTTATTAGACAGTCAGATAGAGAAGAGGGAGGAAGAATAGATTGCCTTAACAGCTTGCCTATTAATGGTCTCATAGATTTCAGGGGAGAAATGAAAGATTAATTCATGAATTTTTATTGACAGTCAGATAGACAGGAGGGAATAATAAAGGATCATTTGTTGCAATGTTTGTTTCCTTATGTCTGAAGGCCACTTCAAGCCCCATGCCATAATGTTTCCATTTTTATATGCCAATTTGATCTGTATATATACAAACTGATTGTTTCTTTTAGGGATTCTTATGATTTCTTCTAGGAAATGCTGACATTTGAAATTATGATAAATGGCACATTTAATATCTGTGTTTTTATATCATTAATGAAAGAAATTAATTTTGACTGAAATATACTCAGTTGTTGTCTGTGTTACATATCAGGTAGAAGGTGACACTGTGACCTTGACTTTTGAGATGCGGAGTGGACGAGAGCACAACACACCGGACAAGGCTATGTGGGGATTTGCCTGCACCATAAGAGCGCAGGTTACATGTTATTTTATTAAATTAAGTAATGAGTTTTTCCCATATAACTTAAACTTTAACGACAAAATAACTGAAGGGAAGCGGATTTTGACAGTCCAGATTTGATGCGTTTGTACATTAGAACATCTTGTTAACATATACTATTCAAAAGTTGTTTCAATAGTATGTTCAATTTGCTAACGTATCCTGAAAACATTTTTCAATAAATGCTGGTAGTTCTTTACATCATCAAATTATTTTATGAAATATGAAATGTTATCTTGTAATTTTTGTTCACATTCTTTTTTAATAGAGATGGACTATGGTAGCTGTATGTTCAATAGGGGAGCAACAATCAAGAGTCAGTGCACATTACTTGGTGAATTCATGTTTATATGTGTTCCTATCACCAGGAGTCTGCAGAGGAGGTGACTCCAGGCCTCCCTTTCCTGTCTGACCTGGCCCTAGGCTTGTCAGTGTTGGTGTGCACTCAGCTGGCCTTGTTGTATCATGGATCACCTCCCACACAAGCTGAGCTAGACTGTCAGCATCTGCTCAAGTCAAAGATTCTGCAGAGGTCAGATCACTGTGACAATTTTTGACTGTCCTCGCACAGTCATAATCTAATTTATTTGCAATCTTATGCAAATACTTTTACTTGCCCAAAAATCTTGTGATCTGTGTGGCTTTATGTAAAAAGTACAAAAACAGCGTATGTGAAGTTTAACTTGTCTCTTTTTTCATATTTAATGATGAAGCTGCCCTCAAGTCACTTGTAACTCGTAAGGAAATTAATTTTTATTTTTTTTCAAATTTTGATAAGAAATGTCTTTACTTTTTGTTTTCTTCACCTTTTCACTGATTCTGATTCACTGATCGTGGCATGTGTGCAATACTTATCTTTTCAAGTGCAAGACATGTTCACCAGCTATTTATGTCAATAAAATATTTGATGTTTTATCCAGATGTATGTGGAAATCGGAGAAGGCACAAGATACCGCTAACTCTGCCATCCCGCCAGCCTCCCCCCCTGCAGTGAAGAAACAGATGGGCGAGGAGTGTGAGTCTGGCACAGTCATTGGAGCAAAATTGCCACGCATCAGACTGTCTGCTGACATCATGGAGAGGCTGAGGAAACTGACCAAGCGACAGCCCATTCGACTGAGAGCATCCATCAAGTGAGTATGGGAAGCCCAACGTTGACAGTCATGCACAAATTTTGTCATCTGTCAGCATGAGTGAGTGCCATGGTGAATGCTGCAGGCAATGAAACTGATAGTAAAATTCTCCTCCATTTGTTGTGATCTTAATTACCTCTACTAACTCCATGAATTCTCATGCCTCTGTATTAAGGGATGTTACCAATGAAAAAGTCTTCTTGCCTCAATCTTGCCTGAAGAAATATCTTCACACAGTCTGTCTCTTGGTTCTTTAGCACAAGGCCAACATATTTTAATTTTCTCCCATTTGTTGTTGATAATTTTTCTTCTTTTCCTAAATTCTTTCTCTATGCTTTCATTTGTTCTTCTTTCTGTCCAAGTGATCCAAAGTAGCTTCCTACACAAAACAAACAAACAAAAATACACATCTCAGAAGCTTCCATTCTTTTATAATGATTTTCATTTTGTGTCCATGATTCATATTCACAATACATGATGGGCCTTACCAAGTATTTTAATGTGCACGAACTTTTGACAGATATCTAATGTTATAGAAAGACAATGCTGAGTCGTTCATGGTTTGGATTATGGAGTTGGAGGATACCACCCACAAAATCAGTTTTAAGAAACCTCTGTTAGTTGATATATAAGTCATCAGTTAGGCAGATTAATTTTAGATGGCCAAGACTTTTCATTTTTTTTTACTATGCCTCATGAAATTCACAAGATGAAAAATTCAAGTGGATAACTATAATTGAGTGGTTTGTATGTGGTATTCACTTGCCACTGTTTTTGATAGTAGCCAATCAGAATTTACTATCTGTTTGATGTTGGGCTGCATTTGAAGCTTGATCTCTTGTAATTGTCATCATTGTATTTACCATTTTTATTTAATAGACTTGGAGTTCGATACAGGTGAAATGCCTGCCATTTTGTTTTCTCAATAGAAAACAGTTTTTATCAAAATAAGTGTTATGCTTCTATAAGTTCTGACACTGAGTGGTTCTTTACAGAAATGCCATGCAGCTAGATGTACTAGAGGAGAGTATCATATCAGCTGTAGCCAAACATTTAGGACTAACTGATTCTCTGAGAGACCTGAGAGCAGTGATGGAAAAGCAAGGGGAAGAATTGGCTGCTCTGATGGCTATCCTGGAGGAAACCTACAGAAGGTTTGAAGTGCTCGTGAGACAGCTTCAGGTAAGAATCAATCATTGGTCAAATAACCTGACTTCAGGCAATACAATTCACAAAACTGAAAGAAATTTTGCAGACAAATTTGTTTAGCATGAACCGAACAATGCAAAGATACAAAACTTGGTCACCTTTCTTTTCTTTTTTTCTTTTTCTTTGACAAATTTTCTTCTAATGTCTTACATTTCAATTTCTGAAAATTTTCTCCAGCTATAATGGTCTCCGTAGATTCTTGAAAAAAAAAAATTTCTCATTTTTCTCATTCATTGTATTGATCTCAGCGTGAGAGAAAGTTTAGATAAGTTCATTATTAGATCTAGATTTATTTGCTGCAAGAACTAGATCTTAAATCCGGATTGCATAGACCTAGCTCATTCGGCTGTATCTAATTGATCCATTTAAGGTCTAGATCTAGAGGTACCATTTAGTACACTGCTGTTCTTCCTACACTTCTATTGGGGCATTTCTGAGACCTTATCCAAGCTTTCTACATCAGTTTCTAACCCAGAACTGTCGTCAAATACACAAATATTCTTTTTTCCATTTACAGTTCTACACTGCTTGATATTGTGCTGAGTGCTTTCCATGTGTTCTGTGTCATTTTTGCCCTCCAGGCCACTTTCTTAGTTATTTTTGATAATTTAAGAACTATTGATGCCAGTAGAACATAAGTAGTAATGTCACAAACAGGCCTGACAGTAGCATGAGATTGATCATTCGACACATGCATGAGTAGTATAGGCAAAAAAAAAAAAAAATGTCCAAATATTATCATTAAGGACTGTAAGGAACCATGGGGAATGATAATGAAATTTGCTGTGGGAAAGATGAGAGACAATTCATTTGACCACTGCCTTGATGTTTTAGACATTGCTTGCTTCCATTAGCTGAATCTGATTCTCTCTATACTTGAAACATTTATGTCGATGACAGATCATAGGAGAGCTTGAGAAACGCTGGGAGGCGGAAGTTGAAGAGAGAGCTATGGAAACTACATCTGTGCAATCACTCACTGAAGCAGCAGACACTATCACTCTAGTGGATCCTCCTTTTTTTCATGATTACCATCTGCAAGAGGTAAGTCATGCATTCCTGAAAATTGAATATTTCTGTTTCTTGTCAATAGCTAAATGTCATCATGCAAATAAAAACTTGCTGTATTAGAACAGCAGATTGTTGATACAAAGTGATATCGGAGGTGGCCCACAGAAGAGGTAAGTAGCTTGTCCAGAGAAAGTGAAAGAACTGGGGGTAACGAGATTATTTTTGATTCTGCATATGAGTTTTTCTCTCTCTCTTCCTGTCTTTGTTTATTTTTTTATTTTTTTTTTAAAGGTTAACACACACACTCCCCCCCCTTTTTTTTTCATGGTTGAAAACAAAATCTTTTTTTATTGTTCACAAAAGTTTGAATTATATTTTTATCTCTCACTGCAGGTGCGACTCAAGGAATTGGCCATCATAGCATTCTTAAAAGAGGTGACAATGGAACCGAAAGACATGGAAGCCACAACCAAACATTTGCTGTGAGTGTCTTTGCTTCATGTCTAGATCTTTATTTGGCCATCTTTGGATGAATGAGCATTGATTGTTCAAATTTGAGAGAGGTATCATGATTGCTCTTTCATACTACTGTGACTTCAAATAGTGAGACAACTTGTGGAAATAGTGTTATAATTAAGGAATGTTAGCTGTGATAGTCATATACTGACCTCAGATTATTCAGTCTACAGCACTCTACAAACTTATCAATCCTGGTAGTGTTTTAAGAACAGAAAATGTTTTTTTGTTCTGTTTATGTCTCTTTCATCCGGATGACAATCCAAACATTGAAAAATAAAATTCTATATTATTTTTGACAATAATTCACAGTTACGTATATAGGGTTGCCAACTCTCTCAGAAAAACAAGGATTTTCCTGGCTTTCAAGCAAAATCCCATGCACACGTAAACTTGCTTAGGATCCCATGTATCTCATAAATTAAATAACAAAGATGATAATAACAAAGTAAAACACCAAATTAGCAAAACACTGAAATTTATTGCTTAATGGTGGGTGTGAAATTCCGAACGTAGCCTAGATCTACGCTTTCGATCGGCTTAGCAGTGCATTCTCTATCACAGTCTACCAAGTTTTACAGTACTCTTGCCAAGATTGGGCATGCGAAACAATGAGCCATTTTGACTATGCCATACCAAAGGGCATATGTGTAACGTTACAGCCAATGACTCCATTTCTAGTGGCCAGTGATTGTCATTGTCACTTTGAGTGTCTTGCCCAACATCTAGAGCTACCTGTCTAATGCCTTGAGCATGGACTGGGCCTCTGGTAGTGCCAGCACCGTTTTTAGATTCTCTCACTCCATACGATAAAAAGTTGAGGGTGGGGTATTTTATGCAGTCCTAGTTTTTGTAACCGGCCAGCTGTCTGCCCAGCTAACAGGTTCATGACTTCAAAGGATGAAGGTTAACCAGCTCATCTATGGAACGAAACGCCAGACCCTTATGATGTGTATGGCAATATTGATGCCACTCAAAGACGAGAATTAGCACAGGTTTTGCAGCCTCCTGTCTAACCCCGCTCTCATTTGCATCACATCCATACCATGCCTGATGAAGAAACATTCGGGGGGCTCTTACAGAAATGGGGCAGGGAACAAAGACATTGTTAACATGCCGTATACTAGATTGCTATAGTTATTGATCTCGATCATGCTGGATAAATTCCACTCTGGTTTCTGTTCACGTCACATCTCACTACTTTCACTGTCATATATTGATTTACCATACTGGTTCTTTAGTTTAGAAGAGCAAGATCTACTGCAAATATAAGTCCAGAATATTCTGTGGACCTTAACTTGCATCAAACTATCAAATAGACCAAGGAAAGACCTGTAAATATTGACTGTGAATTTTTCCGTGCACTATGTCCTGGATTTTACCTTATATAGAAATACTATGCATATGATTGTATGTGTAAATATCAGCTGTGTGCATAAATTCTGTGAATGGATACTGCAAGACAAGAAATTCTAGCAGTGTAACCTTCTTGGTTTGTAAAAACCTTGATTTTTTTTTTTTTTTTAGAAAATCCTGATTTTTTAAAGAGTTAAAATGCTTTCCTTATAAATCTGTGAAAAATAAGAAATTTCTCACATTTTATGCTAATTATTGAATTAGAGACTGATATACCACCAGTTCCAAAATGGCAGTGTATTTCATCAAGGCTTAAATAATTCTGTTTCTGTCCAGGGAAGAATTTGAGAAGGATGTTCAGAGCATGAAAGCTGGGAAAAAGTTAACAGAGGAGATCAGCCTGGTCAAGACCAAACAAGTTGTGGCTGGCATACTATCTCGCCTAGAACTTCTGTTACATGTCAACAGTGTGCCAGTGGATGCTCAGTCCACCCTCACCAGGACTCTTTCGCATGCTCAAGGATTCAAACGTGAGTGATAAGGTTATATTAACATCTCTTCTGTAAGAGATTTAAAATAATTTAATCAGTCCCACTAGAAAGCCCTTGATCTGTCCAAAATACAATATCTATTAATTAGAGCTTCTCATCAAGGTATTGTCATCATGCTAGTATATTCAAGATGTGAAATCTATTCTGTTTAAGATTCATTACAAAAATGCCAATAATGAAAACAATGATTAGTTGTTCATTCTTTCATTTAGGTGTTTACCACACACACCCTGGCTTTGGAAATTCTGAAGGAAGAGATATCTCATTCATAAACGCAGACTTTCTCATGGATTACTGGACAACACTCATGGAATGAATTTCTTTGCATACATGTAACATGTAACACACTCTCACATTAAGATGTTTTTATTATTTGTTTATCTTTCTTTCAATATGTCTTTGGTCAGTTCGTCTTTAGTTTTTGCTACACTGTTTTGAGACAAGTGATAAGGTAATAAGGATTTTATAAATTGCCATTAGAATCCTCAGCTATTCTTTCATGGCTTTCAAAATCATTACAGAGGATTTAATGGTGAGATCAGACACTGATGTCACCCGTCCGGCCCAGGGCTTCATTCGCAGCATGTCAGCTCCAGTAGGAATAGAACCAGATGATTCCTTGACTTTCAAACATCAGAGGTGCTGTATTATTTACATTTAAAAAAAGTTACTATGGACTTTGTGAAAAAAAAAAAAAGAAAATAACTGTAAATATATATTTTGTATTGTTCATCATTAATTTAATGGTACTGAAAAAGAAAGGAAATGGAAAAAACTGCAGTGTTTCTGCCTACTTAGTATCACCTGCTCTTTATTGTGTCGTTTTAGCCATATCAACACAATCTTTAAAGAGACTGGGACTGCATCATTTAAAATTTATACATAAATGTTAGGTATTGTATGATATAATATACGTAACTGACGTCCAACAGAATGTCATGTAACTGTGATCAGCTGTGCCTACATTGTAAAGGTGAAAATTCTTAAATGCAGAACTCTTCATTTTCTTGCACACTTATGGAAGCAGCAGTCATTGTGATAGGATGAGATAAACTTCATCTGACTCAAAAGGAATTGCTACGCACAGTTGATAGGATACAATATATATATTTGTATATATGCAAGACACATTCACATTACAGCAGGCAAAAATATCACTTACAGCACTAGAGCAACTCAGACTCACTGAATATTGCTTAAGCTTGATAAGTGTACCACTGAAAGCAGAAATGAATTTTTAAAATGCTCACGACATTAGTTCTTACACCCAATAAATACCCAGTTCTTTCCGAATATCTCAGTTGATATTGGTCTACTCTCTCTCTCTGACAGATGGCGTCCCGCAGACAAGCAGCGCTACACCACCTCTATACTGCAAGATCTGGTAGATGATGGAGATGAAGACAAACCACCTCATGTAATTGTGATAGACCAGCTGTTTGCTTTTATTGGCAGTGACCCAGAGAAAGCTGTAAGTTGTGTATGTTATATGCACGTGAATTTTATATTGTTACATTACAGCTGATTTCAAAGTTAGCTTAAAAAGTTAAGATATCATGATGCAATTGATTTTTTTTATTTTTTTTTATTTAATTGTCTGTCACTGGAAAATAAATCTATTTTTGCATTTAGTTGCTAAAGAAAGTCTTTAATAGTCCATTTGAGTAATCACACTTGAAGGATCTCCACCATCCATTTTGATTGAAAGCATTGCCTAAAATTAGCAAAATATCTGGCTTGCTTATGTTCATTCAGTTTGCCAGCATAATTTAGAAAGCAAATCAACTTATTACTTTAAGAAATGTAATAAGCAACAAACTTCAACTGCCCGGGTGCTTGCTCTCACTTTCATAACAGTGGAGCTGCTTTTTTCAAAGAGGATATTTTCTTACCATATGATTTCTTTGATTTGCCAGGGAAATGCTCATTTAATGTGTATATACTGTCAGCATGATTTGTCATAGGGTCGGTTGTGATGATGGAAAGGACAAGTTTTTATTTTTTTTGAAAGCCGTCAACTCTAAATATGAGTAATATGACTTCATCTCTTTGTGTCATTGTTCAGGTTTCATGCATCCAGTTCTTGAAAGCTGCAGAGGAGAGAACCAAGCGAGGTGTCAGCCGCAAGTCAGCCCTCAGTCACATTAAAGATCTGCTTGCAGCAGCATCTCGTGTAGGGGGTGCCACCCATCTGGTTGCAGCAGTAGCTTCAGTTTTGAGACATGGACCTAAGTAAGTATTCGATTTTTTTGGTAATAGTAACTCTTTAAAGTTATATATGCTTGTCATTTTTGTTGTGAACTGCATTTTATGGAAAATGATTTATCTTCAATTTTAACTAACAAGGAAGTGTAATTTACTAAATTTATTTTCACTCCTTCCGGTAAAGCTGTTGCCACTGACTTAGTTCACTGTGATGTGGATTATTTTTATTCTCTTTCAAGAGTGGAAGCTGTCTTTGCTAATTTATTTCATTCTCTCAGGTAGAAATGTTGTGAGTGACATGTTCACTGTGATCAGAAATTTTTCATTCCACAATGGAAGATCTCTTAACTCTCATTCTCATTCTTTGATATAAAATTGCTTTAAGTGGCACGCTTCATTGTGATGTAAAATTTTTTATTCCAGAGTGGATGATCTCTTATGTGGTGGAATGGTGAATGATGTCAGAGAGGCATTTGCAGAAGCTATGACTTCTGTAGTACAGCTAGCAGCTCACCACCCCATTGCTAGTGCCAGCAGTATTGGACTTTTGTGCACTATACCTTACACTAGGTGAGTGCTCACTGTTTTTATTTGATGTCTATCAGATATACAACAAAAGACAAATTGATTGTCAGGTCTCTTCAACCTCCTCTTGAGTGATTATCTCGGCAGTAGTTGATTGTCAGAACAAACTATTGCCAAAAGTATGAAGATAATCATTCATTTATCATAAAATTAATCATGCCTCATGCAAAGTTGATGCAAGGACTGCCACATTAGCTTGATTGTTTTGTTTGTTTTTTTTTTTCTAGTTAATGAATTGTGATCAGTATCTCAATTCTCATTATGCATTGTTTCATCCAATTCCTTTTTTTTTTGTTGTTGTTGTTGTTTTTTTTGTTTTGATTTTTCATTTTCTTGCATTATTTTACATATGTATTTAGTGTGTTTGTAAATCAGTGGATTATGCCTATATCATATAGAAGCATGTTTTATTTATTCCCAGGGCTGAAGAGAAATGTTTAGTGAGATCTGGTCTAGTCCATCTGTTAGACAAGCTGTGTAGCTTGGGCAACCACAGAGCTGATGGCCTTGGACATGAGACTCAAACTCCTCGACAGAAAGTCTCAGCCTTGGCATGGGCAGGTTTCCAGGTGCTGGCGTCCAGATGTGTCAAGTGGGAAAATGAAGATGGTGAGAGATTAAGTGGTAAAATAGACTGCTTTTAAATTTTTTCTATATCACGGGTCTATCCAAAATGGTAAATATTTTAACTGTGGTTTAAGAGGAGTTAGTATCAGTTAAAGATATTATGATTTGTACAACACAAAGCAATTTGCCAAAGTATTAGGATAAAAAAAAAAATGGCCAGCTTTCCTAGATATTTAACATCAACTTTAGATATCTGAAAATGAGAGAGTGAAAAATTATGAGAAATATATCAGCTTTGATGGCATTTAGCATATTTGTTCCATATTCATTGTAATCTGAAATCATTTTTGCCTTTTATGCAATGTTTGTTTTCATTGTATGAAAATTTTTTAGAAGTAAGTGATATTGATCATTGTGCTAAGGCATAAAATTTCACAAATCAAGAAGTTCACAGTTGGTGGGGGAGGGGGTGTTTCCTGAAAATAGGGTTTAGGACTAAAGTATCAAAAATGGGTTTTCCTATTTTTTACACACTTTGAACTCTTCTCATAATGGATAGGGCCAGAAACATATGCTGTATGCCCCCAAAACGGCACCAACACCGCCCCGCTAAATGACTGTATAGAGAGATTATGAAAAATTCAATTGCGATTTTGTCAATATGAATGATTTCTTCACTTTTTTTTCCCTAAGGCTTTTTTATTTCTCAACCAATTGCCTTTAAATTTGGAATATACATTCTCCATAGCATGCGTTTTGATGAAATTCATCGCTTTTTCTCAATTTCTTTTCTGTCTCTGAAGGAAAATTGGATATTTGGTGGAAAATTGCGAAAAATTTACATCCATCCTTATACGTGTTGCAAAAATTTATAAAAAAATATTCCACAACAAATAAACAAAAAACAAATGCATTTTGTCCTTTAGATGTGATCATATGGCCACACAAATGTTCGGGGAAACGATTTATGAGTCAATGGTGAACAAAGGAAGACATGGAGATTAACATACCGCGAACTTAGTTCTTTGTTCCTCCATTTCCACCACTTTGGGCTGTTTGGAGATAGGCCTTTTTATGTATTTGTTATCTGAAAGACGGACAGTAAATCTACCATATTATAGTGTAGCTATTTCACCGATCACTTGCCCAAACAGGTAGATTCTGCAAATCATTTTGTCCTATCTCCTATGTGCAAAAATAAATAAATAAATAAATAAAAAATAAACTGTTGCTAAACATAAAACATCAGTTTTCTCAAAAAGCTAAATTTGGAGATTGAATAACAGAGAGCTAAGCTCACAATACCAGTAGCCATACAAAAAGAACCACACTACACCCGGGAAATTCAAGAGCTGAAATCGAAGTCTTCGTATTTCCCCCAATCATGCCAACTAATTTTTTAGGAAGTGGGTAGGTGGACCCCGGGTACATATATATTATCATCTGTAATTATTCATCATCAATGATCAACGCACACCATCTATAATTAGCTCGTCGGACCTACATGTTTGCGTTAGGGTGGACTTGCGCTGGTCGAGGGTCCCAGCAGGTTGAGCCAGAGGGGTTGTTCTAGGTCTCTACGACAACCGAGAAGGTAAATAAAAATGAACAGTGCGTCGCCCGGGGTCCACCTATCATCTACCACCATGGAGAGAGAGAAGAGATGTCTCCCCTGGAATGTCGAGGATGGCACTCCATGGGAGACAGCCCACTAGCGGTGGGCTTTCCCTGTCTACCTATTCATTGGTCTTTGTCCTCTCTCAGTGTCTGTCTGTTTGTCCCTCCTTCCCGCCCACTTCTCTCTCTCTCTCTCTCTATCATCGCCCAATATGAATTGTCAGGTATCTGGTTATCTCTCTGTCTGCCTGTCAATCTGTCTGTCTTTCTGTCATTTGTATCCCCCAGAATCTTTCTTTCTCCAGTGTTTTTAGTCTCTCACAAAGTTTATCATTAACTCCCTTTCTATTTTCCCATCCTCTCTCATTCTTTCTATCCCTGTCTCTCATCTTCGTCTTACGAAGTGTCGTACGTGTAAAAAATCACCACATTTGTCTATGCGCCCATTGGATTGAAAACAACTACTCTTGTACAAAATTTAAAAAAAAAACAACTTTCAACCAAACAAACAAACAAAAACACACACATTTTATCTATCAACATACTGGGTCTAAAAGTACTTTCCTATTATCAAGGTCAAAAAACATAATCACCACGTTTATTGTCTATGCACACACTAGATCGAAGAAAACTGTTGTTTTCAAAGTTAAAAAAAATAATAATAATAATAATAATAATCTGACAGTTGTCTACGTACTTGCTGGTTCTAAGACAATTTTTCCTTTATCAAGGTTAAAAAAAAAAAAAGTATTTAAAAAAAATTACTATATCTGTCTTTGCATTCTTCATACATTGGATCTATAACAATAGCCGGCCCTGTCGAACGTTGTGAACAGTTAAAAAAAAAAAAAAAACATGATCGCTGAGATTCCGACAGACAAAGGTCTAAGACTTTACCAGGGATGTCTGTGTGAGCGAGGAAGTCTGTCTCTACAAGATCAGGGTTTCTGCAAATGGTAAAAGACAAGAGAAGACTAGAGTGTCTGTCAGACATTAATTTGTCAGACTTCAGACTAATGACAAAATGTAGTCAGCAAGATATATCTGTCTGTCTTTCCCGTACCCCAAACTTTCTCCCTCTTTTCTCCTATTTTAGTTTGAATGTCGGTATCTATCTATCTATCTATCTATCTATCTATCTATCTATCTATCTATCTATCTATCTATCTATCTACTATCTATCTA